>QLNU02014526.1:13497-25063 GCA_006491805.2 Dysdera silvatica | reverse complement strand
GGTTCCATTTTCACAGCAGAATTTACGCCATTTCCATGGTTCTCGCATATATTTCAACTCATGGCTTAACTCATCGTATCATTTGTACCGATTCTCAGAGCTCTTTAGAAGCACTGGAATCCTTTAAATATTCACCTCATCCTATTTTATCCAAAATCCATTAACAACTTCAGCACCTGTACAATCATTCCAATATTAAATTCTGCTGGAGCCCTGCTCACATTGGTATCAAAGGGAATCAGGCTGCTGATGCAACTGCAAAGGCAACGAACTCACCACTTAATTTTAGCCAGCTTCTTCCTTTCTCAGACCTGAAACCAATTATCAAGACCTGTGTGAATCAAAAGTGGTAAGAAGAATGGGATCATCAAACCAATAACAAATTGCATAATATTAAACATACAATTGGTAACTGGCCCTCCTCATACTGTGAAAATCGGAAAGAGGGGGTTCTCCTTGCTAGACTTTGCATTGGTCATTTCCGCCTCACCCATAGACATCTATTGGAACGAAAATCAGCACCAATTTGCCAAGTGTGCAATGAACCCATGAGTGTTTTACACATTTAACTCAATGCCCCCTATTATAGACTCGCCCACACTCTTACTTTTAACTCTTCATCACTCTCTGACATTTTAAATGACCATGCTGACCATACACACGTTTTTAAAAAGTGTTAGTCTTTACAACAGTCTTTGATTTTACCATGTTTGGCGCAGTATAGCCCAGATGCTCTTGCGCCATAAAAAAGCCAAACAATCAATCAATAAACCAGCATTCACTCAATTGAAGTTGATTTTCTAATTGAAATTCTACTTGCAGTTACGAGCTAATGACAAAAAATTTATCATTAAATCCAAGAAAAAATAATATTGGAGTTATTGTAACTCAATCCGGACCAATAAAAACAATCGTTAAATCTAAGTTTGATTTACCTAATAATAATTCACTTATTGATTAAAAAAAACTTACATGAAAGCATTGAAGATCCAATTTGCCATTATAAAGGCTTGCATCCGCATCTTGCTTTGACTGTGATGAACTTGTTATTGAAAATTTTATTTTTGGACTCTTTGCTGTTTCCTCTAGTCATGTGCTCTGTATGCAGACTTAGAAATCCACCACTGAGTAACCTAGATAACCAATACAAAATTAATAACCTAGATAACCAATGCACAACCAGTAATCTAAATAACCAATGCACAACCAGTAATCTAGATAACCAATGCAAAACCAGTAACCCAAATAACCCGTGCCAAAACAATAACCTGCATAATCAATATAAAAATAGTAATTTAGATAATATAAAAACAATAATCTAGGTAACCAAAGTAAAAACAGTAACCTAGATAACCAAGGTAAAAACAACAGCTCAAATAACAAATGTGAAAACAGAAAGAATCAATAGCAAATTGGCCAACTATACCACTTCTATGCTGCATTGTCCGTGATCACCTATTTTGATTGTTTTTTGGAGCAAATGCTACTTTCTTTCCACACTATTTTGTAACTAGTTACAACCCTTTTCTGGAAATATGAAGCTTCCAGTTATAGCCCCATGTTCTTTATGTATAATCGTTAAATGCTGGACATTAGATTTTCAAGAAAATGACCGTAACTTAGTTACTTTTCAGTGGTAATGGATCAATGAAAATTTCATTACATCTCCATTACTTCATACGTGCATCCCTCACACACTTAGAGAAACCCTTCAAGTCTATACAACGTGCTTATCTAAGAGCCTGCACAAATCCTATCAATTTGATTGCATATTCAACACATAATCGTATGCCCCACACACACACATGCAGTAGCATAACTAAAGGGGGCAAGGGGGTGGCAATTAGCCTTTAAAAAATTTGTTTTGTTATTCCATTAGGTGGGGAGGGAGGGGGGCAATAGGTATTTCTTAAAATATTTTTTATATACTACTTTATATAAATATATTTTAATACTAACATTTTTAAAAAATCTGCCATGTTTGAACTTCGTAGAAAACATGTTTATTTATAACCGGAACGAGCAATAGCGTTTTAGTCGCCCGCCCACGAATGTATCCTACGTGCACTGCGAATCCTTAGCTACTCCACACAAATCACTAAAATCTCAATAATCAAATGGGATTCAATTCATATTCTCATTAATCAGTATAAACTCATGGGATTATATATTCTGGTACGTAATTTTTCCCATTGAGAGACCCCTTGGGAAGTCCAAATCTAAATTATTTGCTGCTACTCGGAACATTACATTTTACGGAATAAGCCTGGAACCCGCGTTTCACATAAAAATAAATGTTTTCAATGTGAAAAACGAATTGAAAATTATTGGCCAAAGTCGGGTGGGGGGGGGAGGATTTTTCTCCCAATTTTGGAAATCAAAATTACAAGTGCATGTGCCGTGCATTTCATTCAGGTGGGAGCGCCAAGCTTGCATCATTTAACTTTGAACAATGATTGCGAGTAGAATCATTCTCTTTCATTCGGTCAATCAAACCAAATAACATAGACATATCTATATTCTTTGATCAAACTTCGGTCAGTCATCTTCCACTTCCGAAACCATACCAACTCCTCCTGGAAATACAAAGCCAAACTTGGGACCACTCTTTCCAATCAACAACAAAACGGAAAATGAAAGCCAATTAATTTTCTGTAAAGAATAAAGTTTTTTTATAACATTATATGCTATTATTAGACTATTTTTAATTAGAACTTATTTCATACGGTACGGAGAAGTTAAAATATCATTCTTTCCAGAGCATATCATATACCGATTAATCGTATGGAACATTTTTAAATGTATCAAGGCCTAATGTTATCATTTGCCTTGATGTTATCTTTTTTACTCTAATGTTGTTTACTTCAACTTAATTACAAGTATTGAAAATTTTATATACATTTTAAGTTTTGCGTTTTAAAGATTTACGCGAAAATGCATCGTATTTTTAATAACGAAGAGTGAATTTTCTAGAAATTATTCAGAAACTTTGTATTGAATTTTGCCACGTGCGTGTAAAGTGCCTTTTGCTCAACAGGACCCTCTCTGTCCTTGCCCTATAAAGGACCAATCAACCATATCCCTTCGTTGTGAGAAGTGAAAAGTTTTGAATCTTCTGCTATGCCACGCAAGTCTATACCTGAACGTTGGGAGAAATACCACAGCGTTAACAGTACCGTAGGTAATACACGGTTAGTTCCTTTTAAAACGCCTTTACGCGAATCTGTATTTATAAGCCGACCTTATCTGGAGCCATGGACTCCCAGAGATGTGGTGAACACCATTCCTAACTTAGGTCTGGTGATTAACTTGTGTTTTGCAAGAAATCCGTACTATGTTCCAAGCGACTTTGAAAACATGGGTGTAAAGTATGTTTGGATACCCTGCATAGGACACGAGGTGCCTAATGAAGAGGTTGTTGGACAATTTGTGAATTGTGTCGAAGAGTTCTTATCGGACGAAGGAAATTATTGTAGACTCATTGGTGTTCACTGCACGCATGGAGTGAATAGAACTGGGTACATTATTTGTCGGTATTTGATGGACTCCTTAAAATACAAACCCGATAAGGTCATACATATCTTCGAAAATGCTAGGGGCTATGCCATTGAAAGACCTACATATGTGAATGCCTTGTACCAACATTGGAATTTTAATCATTAAAGTGTATTTTTGTGAATGTATGTTTATATCTAAAGCAATAAACATGATTTGGTGCTACTGCATGAGATGTTACCCACTCGATTCTAGCCAGTGTTTCCAAAACTGGCAATCGGTGCAGAGTGACTAGCCGCCATGTTGCTTATGTGATTTCAGTGAATCCTCCCCTTCCCCTCTTCTTTGACTAGCTACCATGTTTTTTAGGGCCTTTTTTTTATGAATCCTTCCCTTCCCTACCATCCTCCTCTTCTTCTACCCACTCCCTTTTCATCCACACATTTTCATCAGCTTCTTGCACTTTGGACATTCATACTCAGACACAAACCCTCTTTTATGGCCCACTCAATCACACTTTTCTTACCTTGCATATGTAATCGATAAAAAATAAAAGATTCAAATGCTCAGATATTTTTGTTGCAATGAACAAAATACGAGTGTGAATGTGAAGTAAGCAGCAGAAAATGGCGTCTCAAATCATTTCTCACTACAATGAGAACTGGTACATACTGGATTATACAGGTATCGTATGCACATATGTGACGTGAGACTACGTTACATCCTAAACCCATCTAGTGCAATTTTCAGCTATTTCTAGAGGATAGTGAGAGAAATAGGTAATGTCTTGTTCAATTACATCCTTGATTTTTTAATGGATTACATAATGCAAGAGATACAGATGAGCCTGATTCACTTGATGAGCAAAGCAGGTAGACAGGTTTTTTACTCTGGGGTAAAAACCATAGTAGGAGTGAGATCTTGTCTTGTGCTCTGAAAAGAATTTTCCTTATAAGGTGAGGAGGAGGGCTGAGCAGGGCCGGATTTAGTGTGCAATTCATCCTGGGCACAATGATTTTTGGCATCCCCTCCATTGGCATAATTAGGGGGCTAACTAACCTAGAAAATTTCTTCTAAGCATCGAAGTATACAGTTTAGCCTACTAGAAAATAGGTCAGCCCCATAAACGTTGAAGCTAGTTATGTCCATGTCCGCCATACTAGCAGAAACAAAATTCGGTCCACCCGTTCAAATGTGACAAAACATCGTGGAGGATAGGGAAGGAGCGACATTTATGATTAGCCTACCTTATGTGCATTATTATAAGATATAATAACGATATTTTTATAAATAAATTTAGTTTATTTGATGGTGATTTATTTATATATTGGGAGAGTTGGCAAGGGCAAATGCAGAATAAAATTTAAGGGAGGGAGGGTACAAAGTTTGAAAATTTCACTTATAAGTGTAGTTTTAAGTATTTTTTACTTGAAATTAATCATTTTTAATGTAAATTTATTATTCTCAGGGGGCACACCTCATGCCTGAATCCAGCTTTTGGGGGGAGGGGGGGTTTCATGCATTTTTTTTTAAAAATTTCCAATTTAGAAAAAAAAAGGGCGAAAGTCATCTCCTCGGGGAGAGCTAATCAGGAGAATTCTACGGTAAATAATTTGCAATTAAAAAAAAAATCCGCAGCCTCTTACGCCCTGGGCAAGTGCCCAACTTGCCCATTTATAAATCCGCCACTAGGGCTAATTATGCATATTATAGGCATAATTACTGCCTATCTGTTATCATGATTATTTTATTTTCATTTTCATTATTTTTTTTTTTAATGAAAATACAATTTTGAGCCACACTTTAGAATAGATACATTGAGAAAATTATATAAAATTATTCCGTATGTCACTGTTCTTGAAAAATAAACATAAGCCAGAGTTTTGAATAGTTAGGTGCACATTACGTGCATGGATGAAATTTCATGTGCACAATGCACCTGCTAATTTCGAACCCTGCTTTAGATGTGTCTCGGTCGCCCAGGGCATGGTAACTTCCTTGTCTGGTAATTATTCTCGGATGACATCATCTTGGATTGACATTTTGCGAGTCAAGAATTTTTTGAAATGTTCTGAAAAAACTCACTTATGTTGTGGCATGAAGTTTAAGAAGTCGGAATATAACCTTTGGGGTTTTGTTCTGTTATGTAAATATACCTTGCTTTCCTTTCATCGATGTTAATGACTGCTGCTTGTATAGAGGCAAATTATTATTATTATTTTTTACTATTTCAAGCTTTCAAATTACGGGAGATTGTGATTCTGTGCCTTACTGATGGTTTTTTTAGAGGACGTGTAGGGGACACCTCCCTACTAGATTTCCACTGATTTACAAAAAGTCCCCTTGCATCCGAAAGAAACATGGCTGTCGCAGTGCTTAGAGCTATCGAATTCAATTTTAAGAGTATAGCATGAGTTTTGGCAATGGAAGGAGCTTTATGACTGGGATACGTCTAAAGTTTTACCCAATTTTGTACAATTAGTGGGTTTTCCCTGACTGTAATAAAAACAATTTATATTTTATAATAATTTAATATATTTTAGTTTATGCCTTATAATTTTCTTCCTTCAAGTTCTTTAATATATAGTGGAGTCCCACTAGACCCTTGGATAAGTCGACATTTCTTAAGATTTTGTTTGGTCTAGTATTGTGCTTGAGGGAAACCTCACTAAGTCGACATCGCAAAATGGAAACCCACGTAAGTCGATGCAAAAATACATCTAATTTTTGAACATTAACTATGAAAATTAATAGCAAATTTTTCATTGAGAAAACAGAAAAATTTTGATGATTTTCGATAACTATGTGTACCCTATACTCATGTAGAAAATGTTTTCACAGTCGGACTGTGAATTTTGCCTCATTAACACCTAATTCACAGCCTCTATACCAAGGCATTATTCAGAACGTTACATTTTTTTATGTTAAAAACTCGATAACCTTTACGACTATTTTAAAAATATTTAAGCGTATTTTGTATTAAAACCATTTACGATGAAAAACTTCATGATTATTTTAAAAGTATTTAAAAACGATCTTTAATCAAGTTAACGGGCTTATAAAGTTTCAACATATGCATTGCTGCAAGTACCGATTCACTGTGTAATTTAATATAAAGAAAACAATTTATAAAAATTTGTACATTAAAGAAAAGAGATAAGTAGCAAATTATGTTTTTATCCTTCAGATATTTGAAAGTTTTTTTTTTAAAATATCCCTCTACCTCAATAACTCGACACCTTCATGATTCAGCATAAATCGCTGATCCTGTGACGTGTTGAGTTTCCGGGACTTCACTATATTATGGTGGTTGTTTAAAAGAATATAGAATATTTGGGAAAACACCAGATGTATCCTGATCGGCAAAACTCATGCTACACTCTTAAAATGAGTACAAGAATCCTAAGCACCGCTCCTTCATGTGAACTGCAGCCTACACAAAGCCTGGCTTGTATCTTGGAAGGTTGGCATGATGAATTCTGGGTGTTGGCCATGTTATTTCGTATGCAGGGGAATTTTTTATGAATTAATATTTTTCCTGGATCAGTGAAAGCCTAATGGGGGTTGCCTCCCCACATTCCACTACCAAAAAACATCAGTACAGTATGGAGACACATTCTCTTGCAATAGTAATAAAAAATGTGTCTGTACGTGCAGCGATCGTAATGTTGATTAAAGGAAAGCAGGACGTATTAACCCAACAGAACGAACCCCCAACAATTATATTCCGACTTCAGCAAACTTCATGCCACAACATCAGTGAGTTTTTTTTAAAAACACTTAGAAAAGATCGAGACTCACGAAATGTCAATCCATGATGATGTCATCTGAGCACCACCACCAGAGAAGGAAATTAGTGACGTGGATATATCTAGAGTTTGGCCGAATATTGTATTAGAAAATAGAGTTCAAACGAATCCCTTTTCAAAAAGATGGATAGCTATTTATGTAATTTCGTAAGATTACAAACTTTTCTGTCAACCTAATTGCATTTTATTTATTAACAGAAACAATGGGGTGAGCATGGCCATAGTTCATATGTTTGTAGCACAAAGTCAACATAGGTTGTGATGTGCCAAGACCTCCAGTTTTCCAAGCCTTTGTACCTTTGAGGAATCAAACTATGAGGCAGTAGCCTAAACGCTGTTGTATGGCACTATCTGGAATTAAATCTAGGATTTTAGCATGGTAGAAAAACGTATGTTTGTGATTTTATGGTGCATGAACAGCAAAAGTTTATACTGTGCTGGAATTTGCAGTTTTCCATAGAATTCAAGCCCAGAATTACAGTGGTGGTGGGGAGGAGAAAGGTCACACATTCTATGATACCATTGAAAGACAAATCTGAGTTAATGGAGCAATAGATGAACGTACCACCAATGTTCTTGGCGCAGAATATCCTTGCAGCATAAAAATACAACCAACCACCAATGTTATGCCACTATAGAGCGGTTGGCATGTTTCTCCAAGGAATTTGAACCTCCGAACTACAGTAAGTATAAGTAGTTAATCAGTAAACTTCCTTTTTTTTTTTTGGCCCTGTTGGAGGTCAGAATCTAAATTAGCAGTATACTAGGTAAATGAACCATGAGTGCAAAGCACAGATAACCATTTTTGCTTCGACAGCATGGTAAAACCTATCTCGCTAGTTTAAATTCAGTTCTTGAAACTAATGGCTGATTACAACAGTTCAACTTGAACTCACGTGAAGCTGCTGCAAATAATCGTTTTACAGTGCGAAGATAATTGGGATCAAGCTGCACCAGGACCCCACCCCCTACTGTTTTGCTGGGTATCTGAATCTTGGCTTACGGCATGCAGGAAAATTGGCACATACTCGGTGGTATCATTGGAATCAGAAATGTGTCGCTACTATGCTATCATAAGGCATTACTGCTAGATAAAGATAAAACGTAATAAAATAATATAGAGCGTATGTGCTAAATTTCCATTTGACTGTCAACAAGATTCTGCTATGAATTAGAAGGAAGAGGAGTGGAAGACAAAAAAAATTCTAGGTTCTTTATTGTGTGTTTATAGTGCGAGAGCAACAAAGGTTATGCTATTCTGGGATTTACAGTTTTTCAAGGAATCCAAGCCTAGATTATAATACCATCGGAAGTCTGAACAGGGTTAATGACACAAAAGCTATACCACTATAGCAAAGTAGACCTACATTTTCCTGAGGAATTCGAAGTTTTTAAAACATGCGTAACCAACCTACAGTAAACACTTCTTTTGTCATCATGGGGAATCAAACTTAGATCAATGATGCACTAGACAAATGAATGTATTATCACTACAGGGCTGAATCCTTGGTCTACTACGTTTTGTTACTAAGAGCTGAATAATATCAGTTCATATATTTAAAAAATGAATTCATAATTTGTGAGTTTTAAAATGCAAGAACACCAAGGATTATGTTGCCTCAGTAAAAAAGATGGCAATCATTCAGTACCATTTGTGGTTTGTTTGTTTAGAATTTTTATGGCACAAGAGCATCTGGGCTCTACTGTGCCAGATTTGTGGTTTCAAGCCAAAGTTTCTCATATGACAAATATATAGACATATAAATACGTTACCAATGCATCACTACAAAGTGCATTCATTTATTACAGAGAATGATTTAATATAGATGTTATTGTGATTATCTTTTTAAACATTAGTCATAGAAAGATACTTTCCATTAGAAAAGTGAGCATATCAGGGTTCCCACTTATATTAGGGGAAAAAAAAAATACTCTGATTTTTCCAGGTTTTCTCTGACTTTTCTGACAAATTTCCCTGACCCACTGTTAGCAAAAACTTTGAAGTTTTAGGGAAAATAGCTTCATGTTTGCCTGAAATTTAGCTATTCCAGGGTTCGAAATTAGTGGGTGCACTGTGCACATGAAATTTTATCCATGCATGTAAATTTTGGATGCACATAGTGCACCTAACTATTCAAAACTATGGCTATATTTTTCAAAAACAGTGACCTATGGAATAATTTTATATAATTTTCTCAATGTATCTGCATTTATGTTGATTTTTTTTGTTTTGTTTATTACAAACAAATATTCAATTATTTTGAAAAGTTGCATTTCTTTAAGCTTGTATGTTTAAATATAATTGCTACACTTAACATTTTACCAGCTTTTAATATTGAGGTTTATTTTCTATTCTGTTAGTTACTTGTACACCTAACTGGTATTTTATTTATTTATATAATATACCTAACTGGTATTAGTGCACTTAAGTTACAGGACTTGGGTGCATTTGTGCACCTGATTTAAAAAGTTAATTTTGACCCCTGAGATATTTAGGGCAGAAGTTAGAAAAGTTTTCCATGACTTTTCCAAGCTTCACCAAAAAATCTAGTATTTTCTCTGACTTTTCAGAGTGATTTCAAATTCCCTAACAATTCCAGTCTCTGTCCAGAAACCCTGTCATATCACATAACAGGGTTGAACATGATACTTTACAACGGGTTGTATGCATATGAAAATATGAAATACCTCTATTAAAAAACTTTCTATCAGAAAAATATTACCCCATGTATAATTAGTAAAAAAACAAAAAACATGTTTCTCTGAGTGAAATATTCGTCGAGATATCATACCTTTGAAACTTCAGCATTAATCGTTAAAGTACTTGGGACATTTTTAAGGCAAAAGCAAGAGACAGAACTTTAAGTTCCGAGTTCATTGTACTTAAAGAAAAATTGTGTTATTCTTTTAATTTAATTTCATACTTTCAAATACGTATTTAAGTCTTATTTTTATAATAAAAGATCTTTAAGGTTTTTTTTCACATATGGTAAAGCTTAAAACTCTGGTATTTGATTAGTGGCCACTGGCCAGAAGAGCCCTTTTTATAAGAGGCCACTTCATTAAATAGCCACTTTCGCGTGGCTACAAACTTTTAAATATTGCAGCATTAGGAGGGTTTGTTTGATCAACGTTTTTTAGGAAGAATAATAAGTAGTTCATGGTTTCAGAATGTAACCTTACTGCAAAGTCAAAATGGACAGGATTGCCAGGGGTGATTATGTTCCGGGATTTCCATAAATTCCAGGAAATTTGAACTCACCTCTTCCGGGACTTCTTTTTCAAAATTACAAAAATGTCGTTTTGTTTTCTATAATTTTTTATATTCCTTTTAGAAATTGATGTCTTTACCAAAAGTTTTACGTAACTTTTTAAGGAATTTTCTGGTAAGTTTAGGGAATCCAGTTTGAACTTGCAATCACCTCCGAGGATTGTATTGGGAAACAAAGTGGCGAGTGTGATGGTGACTGACGTATTTTTAATCTCCATTCCCTGATATTTAGTCACCTTGGGACTGGTGACGACCTTGAATTTTAACCTTTAACATATGGCCTTTAAAAGTAGCGATTATTTCACCAAAGAGAGGTCACTAAAATAGTAACTAACTGTTCAACAGTGAAAATATCTGTCCTTTATAGATTTCAGGTCACTGAACGTGAAAATTATGCTTAAAATTGCTTCCTGGCTCAGGTTTCTGGGTAATTTCACTGCTCATATTTTACATATAAGGCCATGGGAATACAATAATACGAATAACAGTTAACAACCTTTCCTTTTTATAAATGCCATCTTTTTCACCGTCGCTTGTGGGGAATGACTGGAGCACAGCGAAGGAATTCTGGATCATACAGCAGAAATCTGTCAACATCGAAACTAACCACTTTCTTTTGTAATGCTGTTCCATTGCAGAAATGTCCTGTTGGAATCGCTCTCCTTCTTTATCACTGAAAGCATCACAATTTGCTAGGAAGACATTAATATGTTAATGCAGGAAATGCATTTTTAGTGATCCATCCAATTTCAATGATTTTCATGTTGCATCCAATTTTCTCATAGACAGATATAAGTTCTTCCAACAGGTGTTTATAATTTTCAGCGTGAAGGTTACCTTAAAATGTGTAATAACGTTCTGGAAACAACACCAGGCATATAGCTCATCAAGATTGAAATTGGATTCAAACTGTTTCGAAAAAGCTTGCGTATCTGGGGACCTATAAATATCCCCCTGTTTTACCTTTTCTGTACTTAGATGTGGAAACTTT
>QLNU02014524.1:0-18194 GCA_006491805.2 Dysdera silvatica | reverse complement strand
TAGTTTGTCATTTTTTGATTTAATATGAAAGGTTATGTAATAAATACGAATGAAAAAAGGACTTATAAATTACAAAGTAAACACTCTTGACTCAATTTTAAGTACCATGTTTTGGATTGCCACTTACTTCTCCTTCTACAAGTGAAGAGACTGATCTGCCAATTATTACTGCAGAAAAAATAACTGTGGATTTAAGTGAAAATTGTGATAAAGGGCCAACACAGCCAAAACTTAACTCTCCCCGCCGACAAATGAATGTATAGATTATTGCACAGTATCTGGTATGAAAAACATGCATGGATTGAGTACTCGGTTAAGAACGAAGAAATATTTTGTTCTGTTGGCCGCCATTTCTCATTACCAAAAAAAAAAAAAGCGATGTACTATTAGTAAATAAGGGGTATTCATACTGGAAACGAATCTAGGAAAAAAGAGCACGAAAAAAAAGGGCCAGTGGAAAAATGTCGTGGGAAAGAAGGGCCGACCACAGAGAAGGGTGACATTCACAAATTTCATAATTTTAATTGCAATTGAAATAACTGCAACGTTTACAGCTACCGCCCTCTTAAAACGATTATCACCAGGGACGTACCGAGGAGTGCCTTTATCTCGGATGCTACTAAAGTTACACCTACTAAATTTTATAGACAGATAATACACATGAGTGCCCTTGTATATGAGAATATATCCGAGGCGTATCGAGAAGTGATGCAGCGCCCCTCTCATTATTTATCTCGGCTGCTATTGAATCCACATTTACCAAATTTCATAGACAGAATACACATGAGTGCCTTTAACATGCAACCTATCAGGGGCATATCGAGTGGTATCGCATCCCCCTATTATTTATATCGGCTGCTATTGAAGCCACGTCTACTAAATTCCATGTACATTTCTGTATCAAATCTTACTGATTTGTGTAGTTATATTTTCATGATAGCAATATGCAAATCGAGTGGGTTTGATAAGGATGATTTATTTTGATGTACCAACTAATTTCTATAGCTATTTATTAAGAAATTTCATTTAATAATCATGCATTTCCTCAATTAGGAAATTAAAGACCTTTCTCATACTTCTGTTTCCATAACTATTTTTCTATTGGTTATTTTATCCGCTCACCATAATTACCCAAACTATATGATGTACACTTTCATTGTTAATCTTCTATTTTTATTGCCGTAAACCCATTTTTTTTAAACTTATATCTTTCTATAACGAAGAAAATAAGCGAGAAAGGTACAGACATGAACATAAACATTCACATGGATCGTGCAAATGCTTAGGTTAATGTATTCAGAATGCAGTTAAACCTGTGTAAATCAATATAAGGGCTATATGAAATATTTCGTTATTTCAGCCTCAGATGAACGGAGTTTTTCCACCATGAAGCGTATTAAAACACACCTACGAGCAAACATGGCTGGGAAACGCCTTCATAACTTAGCCGTTGTATGCATAGAGCGTGAACTCAGCAATGCTCTCATGATCAATCCTGACACATTAATTAACAAATTTGCATTTCGAAAAGGACGACGACTTCAGTTTTTATTGCAAATATTCATTAAATGAAGAAATATGTTGAAAGAAATAGCGAAAATAGAGATAAAGAGGATAATAAATAGTAGGGAATAGAAAGATAATAGGATAGTGGAGAGCAGAGATATAAGAGGATAGTAGAGATTGAAGAAAAAACAGAAATAGAGATAAAATTGCGAAGAAATATGAGAAAGTATTAATTGAAAATATCCATTTGTCATCGTTTCAGAGCCCAAATTAGCTTTGCTAAAATATTAAAACACAAGTTGATTCTGAAGCGTGTTCTTTTTTTTTTAATTAGGTATTGTGTAGTACAATTCGGAACATAACCATGAGACATATGATGCAATTAAAATATGTATTTCAAATATATTCAAATATGTATTTTATATAAACGAATACTTAAATATTTTTTTATGTAAAACAAATACCGTAAATACCGAAAATTATTATACATGTTAAAATAACATACGTTTTCTATCGAAGTCATTCTACATTGTTTCAGAGATAGGTTCCTTATTTGGAGGATTTCGTTCTTCGAAGGTGTCCGTTAATGGAGGTTTTACTTAATATTTGTTAAAGCTAATGTACAAAAACCACGCCTCCTCTTTCGTGGTACCCACTGCGGACAGTCTCCTCTATTGTCAGGCCACTAGGAAGAACCCATCAGTTACCCCAGCCGAGCGTCCCCTTGGGGTCCTGTCGCTCTGCCGCTGTCTGGGGTTCGGTCTTGGCTCTGGTGGCGTGAGGGATGTCTTTTCTCTGTGGTCCGGCTGGCGGGTGTTCGTTCAGCTCTCACGCTTAAGTTGGAGTGCTTGGGACATTCACCAGGCTCTGGATTGGGGTGAATTGGCGTCTGTATATGCTATTCTGGAACCGGGCTCCACCCTTCCACACAGATCGGACTTCGTTTCTGGGGTCGTGCGGGGGACGGTTCGCGCCTGTACTTCGCCGGTCGCAACGCTGCACCCACTCATTGGTGCCCAGTGGACTCTTGTAGTAGTTTCGGCCGACCCGGAGTGTTCTTCCGTGACATCCATCTATTTCAGCCACTCCCCGGGGTGGATTGATCGTGGATGGTTATCGGTCGACGTTAGATGATGACACCAGTGTGAACTGTGCGTCCCTGTACGCATGTACAGATCGACAGTACCCCCCCTAAATGCTTCCCAGTGTCCCTTCAGGGTCATAGGCGTACTGAGAGGGGGCTGATAGGGCTACAGCTCCCCGAAATGAGGAAATGGAAAAAAGTGAAAAACGAAAAGCTAAACTAAAAAAAAAAAAGAGCTAAAAATGGTATTTCTACTCGCCAAAAATATTTTATTATGAATCATTCATTTCTGTAAACATTTTTGCTTGGATACATGATATAATAGACCAAGAAAAAAAGTAGCTATAAGTCATCGGTCCACCAACAGATGTGCACCGCATGACCTTCTTTCTCGATTTTTCTTTCTCTACTTTTTCCATCTCACGCAAATGCACTGCAGAATACTCTATCAGCCACAAAATTTGGACTCGCTTTTGCCTTTTTTAATTTTAATCAGAGCCGACGAGAGGGGGGCAGCAGGGGCTGTATCCCGAGGAGGCGGGTGAAGTTTAGGGGCTCGCTGGCAAGGGGGCCTATGCTGTGGGGGCCGACCTGGGAAAGGGATTCATGGGGCCGGTCAAAGTGAGCCTGAAGGCCTGAATTTCCAACGTAAATGGCATGAATATAAGTGGCTGGTTTATTCAAAATTACAAAATGGCATTTATTTCAAATCCTGCATGCTTTTCTTGAATAAAAGTTCATTTGGAAAACAGTTCACGGATTACAATTTTCACTAGTCCACGGATTCAGAACAGTTTAATTAATTGCTTTTCTTATCTTATTCAGAAAAAGATCTTGGAACAAATATAAGACAGTCAATATTATACAGTTTTAGTAGACTAAACAACGGACATTTCTCAAGTTGAGCAGTTTTCGTTGTGCCTACGGTATGTTACCAATGTCAAACCTTTTATGATAAAGGACAATTTCCTTATATTTGTTCCCATCTACGATGTCACTGGTGAAGCGCTGACAGCCATCATAGAAAAAAAGTTTACTGAGTACGGTTTAGACTTAGCCAACTTATGAGTGCTGCCGGATTACGACGGAGCCTCCCCAATGAGAGATGAGTTTCGCGGTGTTCAAGCCCATTTAAAGAAGAAATTCCCAAAAGCTATTTACGCCCACTGTGTACCCCACTGCTTAAATCTATGCCTCTCAGATTATTTTAAAGTCCAATGTGTTCAGAACGCAGTGGGCGTAATATCAGAAACTTGAACTTTTCATAGAGCTAGTGCAAAGCGAATAAAAATTTTGGAAGATACAATTAAAGAACATGAAAAAATTGTGATAGTTGTAGACTTAAAGTTCTTTGTGAAAACAAAGTTTGTGAGCGTCATGAAGCTGTGTTAGTCTTTGAAAAACAAAAAACAAAAACAAAAATGATTATACCAATCGTGTCAGCCTTGGAGCATCTTAGCGACTTGCCAGGTGATCATTCCAAAAAGGCCTCACTTATTTCGAACAGTAAGCTATATGTATACCGTTGTTCCTATCAACCTTAGTTGTAGCCTCAAAATTGTTGGGACTAATTTATAATCTTTCAAAATGTCTTCAAAAAGAGAATATTCACCTATTTAATGTTGTTAGTTGAGTTAATGAGACTAAGACAGTCATTGGGAATCTTCGAGAAAACGCCACTGTCAAATTTCATCAATTGTTTACACAAGCACAAAGAATGGCCTCCCATCTTAACGTTATTCTTAGCGTACCAAGAATATTTGGTTTTCAGAGACAGACCAAATCCTACACCAGGGGTCTTCAACCTTTTTCAGTCCAAGGGCCAATTTTGCTTATTCTTGTAGGTCCGCTGGCCGCACTACTGTATCAGCAATATCAGGACTGAAAAAAAGGCAGCCCGAGGGGTGCGCTCCCCACATCCCTGATCAGCCTTTTTGATATTTTTTCCTCATGTGTCTATATTAATTTTGCATGCCCACCCGAAAACATTTTCTGGATCCGCCTTTGGGACTAAATATATATATTACAATGTAAAATACATATGGAAGCAAAAAATATTTACAATACATTTAGTTATTAATATATAAAGTGAAATCAAACATTTTTTCAAGATTTTTGGCACTGCTTATTTTTAACAATCCTGTCAATATCAGGTCTTATTTTTGATATTGCAATCCTAAGAATGCTTACAAGGTGGACGTCAGTTATTCTAGTCCTAACTTTTCATTTTATCAACCTTATTGTTAGGGTGAACATTGAAAATCCCCTTTTTAAAATAACTAATTAAATCTAAACACCCAGGAGCAGATAAATAGATAATTAAATAAAAAACACATACACTCTCTCTCTCTCACTATATATAAATATATTCTTAGATGTTGTTAAGTGTTTTTGTTTTTTCGATATTCTGCCGCCTGTTATTTAATTTTTTCAGATGGGGTTGTACCTCCAATTATTTATACACTGCATCTATAACACTATGCCACATTAATTAAAATTCAAGAGGAGACACCTCCATTCAAGAGGCGGCACCTTCGTCCAAAGAAACCTTCATCATGGGCATAATAAGAAGTAAACAAGTTTCCTGTGCAAGGCATGCTTCCAAACAAAATCAAATTCTTTGTAAATTCTTTTCAAGAACTTTAAATTTAATTACTTTTTATGTGACCAACGAAAATACTTGTTAAAAATGCCTGTTGAATTAACAAAGGTGTGAAATTTAAATTAATTTGATTTTTACTAGAAAAAAACGTTCTTAAAAAAAAATCTGCATATAAATAAGGCACTTATAATTAAATTTCTTTTTTTTTTAAACGCAGGACCCCTTAACATACAAATCCACCTTTTTGTTTTTTTTCCTACCTATCATATTTAATTTTTTAAACCCATTTTTAACTTGCAAATAAAAATCATTTTGGCCAATCAATGTACCTAAAAACTGCTATTTCGCTCCCTACAATATGGCTAATATCCATCAGCAACCGAAACCTATAAAAACTTAAGTTTAGACGAAATCCCTGGTCGAAAGAAAATAAATAAATCATCGCAGCAAGAAATAGTCAACTCGTTGCACGTGCATAAATAGGTCACGCACGAGGGCTGTGCGTCCAGTTCCAGACCACCATAATCGGCCAACAATTGCAATTTAGGCGAAATTGCCGCCTAATAAGTTAACAAAAGCCAAATGAAAAGTTGGCAATATATTGGCGAGAATAAGGATTCTAGCAGTCCTTATACAAAAAAAAAAGTCTTCAAGATGGCGTTACTTTAAAAACGCTTACAAGTCTCGCTCCGAGAGAGAGAGAGAAAATTCCGAAAAGTAAACATGTAATTCAGACCAGGGGACCCCAACCTACTCTGAACGTGGGCCATTAAGGGTGTAACATGTAAGTTAAAGTTACCTTTCTTTCTCTTCTATTAATCGATAATTATAAGTGCCTCCTCCCTCATTAAACTTATAATGAAATGTGTAATTTTTTTCTGGTGGTTATATATACCCCAGCATAATTCTCATAAAAAAATGAGTAAGTAAAGGATAAGTGAAAAAATTCATAGTTATTAATTAGAAGAAATTTCGTCAGAAATTTGTTAATAGCTACAAATGTTTATATAAATGGCACTGTCAAATTCTAAAGGAATAGAAAATATATTATCATGTTTATAATATAAAATAAAAGGCAGTAATTTTTGAATAATTGTTTCATGTCTGTTTTAAAGAACCTGCTGAGTTATTATTATTGTTTATATATATTTTAACATACAACGCATTTAGAAAAATAACCCTAGTTATTCATTTAATTTTTACGGTCTTGCATTTGAAATTTTAGGTAAAAGTCAACCAATGTTTACTAACCACTATCAACGGCCAATTTACAAATTTATTCTGGATAAACAAATTTAATATTTAATGTTATGGAAATGGGGGTTATAATATTCTCAAATAGTAAAAAGGGTTGTAATGTTCTCAAATAGTAAAAATTAAATCAATAAGTAAACTAACAATAAAATTTATCCAAACTAAAACTAATTATAAAATACTAATACTTCATTTTCATTTCATATTCATTATCATTTCATATTCATTATCATTTCATATTCATTATCATTTGCTATTCTAAATCATTTTAAATGTTAAACCATAAATGATATTAATGTTTCTAAATCATAAATAATATAAATATAACTAAAATCATTTTCAAATTATAAATAATAAATATAAATAAAATATAAATATAAATAAAAATATATATAAATAAAATATAATTATACATAAATAAAATGTTTCAAATTAACCCCATAACATTATTTTTGGAAACAGCTGTTTACAGACACATTGGCGTACGCAGGGGGTTGTAATTTCCACTGCAACGAAATTTTGTGTATATACATATAAACATATGGAGTTGTAGCTCTGTAACCCTTTCCTTATGAACCGTATGCTTATACCCAGATGTAAGTACTCCCGAATAGTGATACACTTTCAAAGTGTTTAGTCACATGGTTGCCAAGATGTTCTTATCGACATATTTAGAATAGCATTCAATGAGTCCTAACTTTAATTTTTTTTTCTTTAAATCACTGTTGCACTGAAAATCAATAAAACTACACCTAATGCCCATATACGCTAGAAAACTAAAGTAAAACACAACTGAGGGGGAAACCGTGTGTGACTTTGGTTCTATAGTGTTTTAAAATATTTCTTATGAAATATGAAAATGCCAACAGAATAAAATACAATGTTTATTTCAGATTCAAAGGGAGCAGGGATGTTATTTTTGTGTGAAACAAGTTGTATTTTTTCATGAGTTAGCGAGCTGCATAAAACACGTTGGCGGGCCGCATGTGACTCACAGGCCGCGGGTTGAAGACCCCTTCCCTACACCAACTGATCTGGAGACCTACTATCGACTTACAGTCTACATTCCTTGCATAGAGGACATAATTTCTTCTTTAACAGAACGTTTCTTGACTCACCAAGGTATCATATCCACACCTCACTTCGTCATTCCTGCGTTTTGTGGTATGCCATTTGGAAAAATGAAAAAAGCATTTGAGTTGTATAAAGAAGATTTGAGCTATTCTTTGGAAGATGCCTTTGTAGGAGAATAAGAAATATGAAGGCAAAAATGGAGGGGAGTTGAAAAAAAAAAAAAAACTATATGCACAATCGACGATAGATGAATGCGATAGAGATCTTTTCCCAAATGTACATATCTTGTTGAAAATGCTGGTTCTACTTCCAGTTCCTACAGCTTCTGTGGAACGTAGCTTTTCCAATTTAAAATTAATCAAGTCGTACTTAAGAAATTCAATCTGCGAAAATAGGCTTAATGGTCTGGCATTGCTGTTCATACATAGAGGGTTTGCTCCATAGGTGTATGCAGAAAGTTCGTAAGGGATTATAGGCTCAATGGGGATTACAGAGCTACAACTCATATATTCCTATGTTAAATATACAAAATTTCATTGCAATGGGGGGTTACAACCCCATCAACACCACCTGCGTACGCCAATGGTTTGCTCTTAAAATTACGAATGACGAAGTAATTGATTATTTCATGGGATCTGGAAATGCAAGATGTCTTCAGTTAAATATTTATAACAGATGGCACTATACAACTAGATTTAGACACAAAGAAACTGTTCTTTTTTCCCACAGTTCAAAGCCATTATTTAGGATTGTATGATTTTTTTAAACCCTTAATCCAAATTTTACCTATGTAACCTAAATATTAAGTATAAAAATTTGGGTGTTCCTCATGTGTAAACTCAAATTTTATTTTATTATTTTTTTTTTTTTTTTTTTATGAAATAAAAATTTTTGGTACATTTAGGCATTTCAGCCTTTTAATGTTGGTTCTGTGATCAGACCAACTGTCCTTAAAACGATGGTCCATGAAAAATTTTCCGCAGCAAAAGCTGGACATTATGTGCATTTTAATGATTTATTAATAATAAAACAAAAATAATATTCTAAGAAATTCTCATATTCTGAATGACAATTTTCGCCTTTGTATTGCACTAAATTCACGAAATGTAGTCCGCGAGATTTAAAATTATGAATTTAGTGGTCCGTGAGGTCCGAAAGGTTAGCGACCACTAATCTCTTCGAGTATTGAACTGACAGGAGGGAACACGGCGCCGTGGTCAGTGGATAAATGTTACTAGGTGGGGTGTGAAGCTAGCGGGAGGCAGGGGGAGGAGAGGTTTCTGCGGTTTATCATTACCAAGATGACTGTCAACCTGTTCCTCTCCTTTTACCCCGCTCTCTATTCCCCACTTGATTCCCGCTTTATCCGGACGACAGCGACCAACTTGTTTTTAATGAATTGACTACTTTTTAACATGACAAAAAGTATTAGCACACACAAAAAAAAGGCGTAATTATATTTAACGATGTACAGTTAAATCCCGAATTAGCGAACCAGGCTTATTACGAAACCTTGTATATAACAAATTTTTTTATCCCGTCCAATTTCCTTTACCTATAACTCTATTTTATACGGCTATAGCCTATAGCGAACTTCCAGACGTATGAAAATAGAATATAATGGACTTTATCAATGTCCGCGAGTGAAAAAGAAATTCCGTGGGGGGCGGAGGCATAGGCAGAAAGTTTATAAGGGGGTTATAGGCTCAACGGGGGGAGGGATTACAGAGCTACAGCTCACGTTTTCCTATCTTAAATATTCAAAATTTCATTTCAATGGGGGATTACAACTCCCAAAAACACCCCTTAGCCAGAGGACGGAGGGGTATTTTGCTAGGTTATTATGACAGAAATAAATACCTTTACGTTATTGCACCTGTTCTTTTACTTATCAATTTTAATTTTCTATGCCAAAAATGATCATTCGTAATGAAAATAAATAAATAAATGCGCATTGTATAGGGAAGTACTATATTTCAAGGGAAGGACCTAAACCAGTGCTTCCCAAACTGTGGGGCACGGGCCGATTTTTGCTGTAGCACGAAACGTTTTTGAAGTAGCACGAAACGTTTTTGAAGTATGCATATTTTCATTTTTTAAAAACTGAAAACGGACTTTAAAAAAAAATTGTAGTTTCTGTGAAAGCCAAGCAAGCATCCATGATTTTCTTTGGTGAGGGGGAGGCCCATCTCCCGGATAGGTCCCTGGTTAGAAGTAGGTGGGGCACGAAAGACCGATGTTCTAAAAAGTGGATCGCGGATTCAAAAGTTTGGGAACCGCTGGTCTAAACAATCACGTTTATGCTAAGCAATGTATAGTCACGTATAATTATCGCATGATGAAACTGAAAAAGAACGAAAAAACGTTTAACATCACATAATAATAATTGTACTTAACGCCTGATATGTTTTTCTTAATTAACATTATTATTCACGTCTCTTGGTAGGTGCAACAATGATAATCTTTTTATAGGATATTCTAAGAAATCATAGGTTTTTTTTTTTTATAGGATCGGATATAGCGAACCAAATGTTCCGTCAATTGAGGACTATAACAGAGTTCGAGTGTACTATAAAGGAAAGGAAGTTTACCAGATAAACTTATTTTTTGTAAATTTTTTAAAAATCGCTTTGAATTAGTCAATTTTCGTATTTTTTATCATTGCAGAAGTTTGAGTATTTTGTGATTAAATTATCATTTTAAAACTGACAAATATTTAGCATAAGTGTGTCTGTGTGCGCGCGCACGTGTGTGTGTAGGGGAGGGGGTAAAGCTCTTACTTTCGAAAAAAACACAAAAAGTTAAGGCTATGTATGCAAAGTTAATATGAGATTGCATTTTTTTTTTTTTTTAATTTCGGGGTGTGGGTTGTAGTTTCATCAACTTCTTCCAGTCAACAACCAGTCATGATGGATGCTAATGTCTTGTATTGACTGTTAAACGCGTTTGAAAGTCAATGAAATAGTGTAAAAGAGCAAAATATGTGCTTCCATAAATTAACGGTCATCCATGAAGAACAACTATATTTTTTTCCGCTATTTCTACTTAAAAAATTAGCGGAGGAACGATACTATACTAGCGTGTTAACGTGTGTCAAATTCGTTTGTTTCGTAATCACCAAGATGGAGGATGCCCGCATCTGGCACTACCTCCTATCTAGGAGGTAGTGTCTCTACACGGCTTCCACTTTTCTCTTGGATGCTCCCTCCTGTCCACTCAGTATTTGAAGACTGATCTAGACCAGTGACTTTATTATCATTCAATTAATCGATTTTGAAGATGCGTCAGATGAATAAAAAAAATCGACTCGTAAATTGATAGTTATAATTAAAATTTAATAAATATTAGTTAATCATTCAATTAACTAATTAGAATTAATAACTATATATTACATAATTAATTAAAATTAATAAACATAGATTAATTAATTAGAATTAATAAATATAGATAAATGTATTGCATAGAATCGATAAAATATTTGGAATCGGGTATTTCAAGCTCAGCCCCCACCCCAAATCAAATCCTGCGTACGCCACTGTTCAGGGTCTACTGGACGTCACAACATCGGACGTTGGAACCTGCCTGGGATTACAACGCCGCCTTCGGCGGCCACCCTTCCCATTAAAATCCATGCACGCTTATGCTGCTGCCGCTATCTGAGAGCGAATATTAAGTGTCACTATGGTGAAACTTTATATTTCATCTAATATAATTCATATTTTATTTTTAGATATTTTAAGTATTTTTCACATTAATTATACTGTGCTGCGAAACAAAAGGCCTAATATATTTTTTGGGGAAATGAATATTTCTTTTGTGTATACTTCTTTCATTCTTTTACAAGATTAACAAATAATTGCAGTTACTAAAACTGATATTGAAACACTTAATTTTTCGCATTATCTTATGGATTTCAATAGAAAAGTGTGAGAAACATGTATAATTCTCAGTAAGTTCGTCTCCAACGGTTTCAAGTAAAACAGCTGTAAGAAAGGCCAATTCTATTTTCGCTTATAAAATATCGTCCCCTGTTGGTGACAAATGTTGACGTCATTAGATATTAGCCAATAAAAATGCTTAACTTGGCGTTTTTATGACGTCAGATCTTAAAATCTGAAATTCGGCCAAGGTGGCTGAGGGGGTCATGAACTTCATGCTTGTTTATTGACCAATCAGAAGCAGCATAGCAGTCACGTGCATTCCATCAGAAACTACGAGTCATCAATGATAAGAAACAACGCAAAGGCAGCAACAAGGGAGGATGTTGTGAAAGTCGCCCAGCTTTTGTTTAAAGTGAGGGGTCGTGCTTGCAGCTGTATTTTGCGCTCTCTGCATACGTAACGATTTTAGGTAAGATTTTCAGAAATAACGAATACAATTTTCATCAAGGTCTAATAAATAATCTTTTTAATACCATATAAGTATTAGAAATGCTCTAATAATTTTTAGGCTTAAGCTTTTCCTTGTGTCATGATTTATAACTTCATGGAAAATACCGTTTTAAAACAACTCGGCTGTGTTAATTTGGTATTTATTTTTTTGTACCGAAAACATTTGATGGCGTTGTTTGATTTCGCTTTACCCTTCGCAATTGAAAATTACCTGGAACCCCATTGTGCTATAGGCAAGTTTCTTCATTTCCTGCAATCAATCACCTTAGCGTCATTGTTCCCTTATTCATGTTCTTTTTTCTTGTACTTCCAGTTCAACCCTTACATATTGACAAATACTTAATTCGGCGTTAATATGCTTGATTCATGAGACAAAAGTAATGGTTTCTATTTCGTTATGGAAAGTTCGCCCATGTTTTTATGTAAACTTCTTTCAATGCTTTTCGAGATCGTGTAAATTTTAGGTCGTATTTTATTAAATATTCGTAATAAGTACGCGAACCTGCGTTATATGTAGACTCAAATTTGCTGAGAAATCTCAAGTGTATAAAATATGCTAGGTATGATGTATATTGGAAATAGAGTATTGTTAATCCCTTATGGACATATTTTGTAATTTTTTCTGTCTTTTTTGCTTTCTTCTCCGATGTGTACTTCTTATGGATTTTAAATTCTATCCCTTCCCCCTCGCTTTCCCTTTTTTTTTTCCATTATGAGGTGAACATTTGGTCCAAAAGCTATTATTCATATTTTGTGTAATATTTGTTTTTTTAATTATGCTTAATATAGCTTGAAAGTTTGAAAGATGACCCCACAAGTTACAATTGCAATGAAATTATGAATTTTTTTATATTTTGCTTCCTGCATGGTAGAATATCCAGATTTGGTAATCGACAGTCATAACTTTTATACTCGAAACAAATAGGTTTTCTAGTCTTACTAGTAATATCGATAGCTCTGCTGTGAGCTTATTACGTTTTATGACAATGGCAAAATCATGAGTTTAAATGTGGTTCAGCTGTATATGAACCTCTTGGTGTATGTATTCGTATTCTTGGAGGATCAATAATTGCTAATTATGATTTCTCATGTTCTTCATATATTGGTAAAAATGCACATTAGATGCAGAAGTTGGCAACTTTTCTAACGTCAAAATGGATGCCAACGATCTTATTGACCATCCGCTACTATGAAATGTTGGTTCAGAAGTATGTTTTTGGCTCTAGTACTTTTTCTGAATCAGTACATGCTCAGTGAGGGGGTGCCTCTTCCCTCCTTCCCCCACATACAAAAAATACTTTCCTGTTAGCAGGGCGCCCCTTCGAGAAACGAAATTATCGTAGTTGAGGCAACACTGTAGTGAAAAATTGTAACAAGGAAACACTATCTCACTGGAAACACCTTAACGTATGCTGTGACACTACAGATGAATCCCCTGTTTTGTCGCCAACTTATCTCCAAAACTGATGCTATACTCTCAAAACGGAGGGAAAGTTTTGTGAAATGTTAAAAAAAATGCGTGTGGTAGTTATAGTGTCGTAGCGTCCATTTGTGTGGGTGGTGGTTTGTGAGTTGTAGCAATAGGATGAGTGGCCGTTTAAATGTTTTTTGTAACAGATTGGAATTGATAGTATGTTTGGGATGGAGAGGAGGTAGGGAGGAGATGAGGGGAATGTGGAATATCGCAATGTGGGCGATGGAAAACCGTTGGACTCGTACTTTGCAAATCAGCATTGATTAGCTGTACTCATACTTCGCAGAAGATATGGGGAGGGGGAAGAAGGGAGAGGAGGTATGGGGGGAACGTGGAGCATCGCAATGTCGGCGCTGAAAAGCTGTTTGACTCATACTCCGTCCGCAGAGTATATGTGGAGGCGGCGTCACAAAGACGAAGTGGAGGAAATGACTCCAAAGGCAATAAAAAATCAGACGCTTAAAGACAGAAGTATGTTTTTTTTTTGTTAAAAAAAATCTGAAAAGAGTATAATAAGCAGTAAACTGAGTATAACGGGTAATTACTCCTTAAAAAAACATGGCGGCTGGGAAGAGAGCATGTGATGACGTAATCTGGGAAGGTTGCCACTCCTTGGTGACAAATCACACAGGGGACACACATGTAGTATAGCCACATATGCCATGTTTGTTTAATTTT
Organism: Dysdera silvatica; assembly: GCA_006491805.2. Taxonomy (NCBI): domain Eukaryota; kingdom Metazoa; phylum Arthropoda; class Arachnida; order Araneae; family Dysderidae; genus Dysdera; species Dysdera silvatica. The sequence continues at coordinate 4,131 of QLNU02014524.1, read as the reverse complement.
GAGTGTCGTTCTCGATAGTGCTCTAAAGAGCTATTATGTCATTAATTACGTTTCAACTATTCAAGCATAAATCAAAGTCTATCCAAACGGAGAGCGAGGTGTCTCTCCCCCCTCCTCTCACTAACCCCTCTCTATTATAGGCAGGAGTAATTTGTTTTCAGGTATGAATTTTGTAAAAAGTAAATACTCAGGTTGAAAGCAGCCAATCAGAGCATGGAATATCCCTCTTTCCAAATGCACTATTTAAAACATGGATCGAAAGCTTACGATTTTTAGGTGACAAAAACATCGTAAAGTTACGATTAAGCGCAAGCCATTGGGTTTCAGTAGAAAAAAATCGGAAGTAGCGTCCTGCTAACAGAAAAGTACCAAAAAAACATTAGATAATCATGGTACCATAATCTGTTGAATTCTTAAACGGTGCAATAGTAAAAAATTGCAAGTAGTAAGATTTGAAACTTTGCAATAGTAAAAAGTGGAAAATAGATTTAAAAAGACCGGAGATGTCGAAAATATTAAAATTTTCAAAGAAACTCAACTATTACTCCAAGGTAAGTTACAGCTTTAAAAAAAAAAAGTGACAATACCAAAAAAGCTGAAAACATTTTTTGTAGTAATTTTTTTTTCCACTTCCGACACTCATGTACAGACACTGACATAATTCCACACCCCATTCAATCACGAATTTTCTTCCATGTAATTCCAATCCATACGTACCAAAAAAATTAAACTATGTGTTCCATCACATGAATAAACAAAGAATGGTGAATCCCGCAGAGAAAAAAGAAAGAATTCTCTTTCAAAAAGTTTTTTAGCATCACAAACCGAAACCATATCAAACATAATATTTCCCTCCCATTAGCAAAACAAACTATCAGCTCCATCTACCAAAACTATATGAACAAGATTTGCAGAAATACTTAACACCAGGAAACCACGTTTGGTAAAAAATTGCCTTCTGAATTTAATATACAGTAGTGTCCATGTATTACTTTTACATTATAACCCTTTTTTCTTGCACATTGTATTATTATATATCAGTGCCAACCTGTTCGCCTAGCATACCATTAGCCCAGATTTTTAACTCTGAATGGTGTTAAAAAAAATAGTCTGGGCGTTGCTTCCCTAGGCCAGGGATGAGGAACCCGCAACCTTCGAGGCCCTTAGGTGCAGCCTTTTGACCAAATCAAAATTTTTCAGAAAAATCCTTTCATTTTTATTAATGTGATTCTATTCCTGTTTTTATTTGCATTATAATCTTAAAATGAACCTAAGTATGAAAGAGTAGATGTAATGAAATAACCTTCCTTGATTGACACAATCGGAACACATGCAGCCTAATATTAACAGCTAAGTTAATGTAGCTTTCCAACATGAAAAGGTTCCCCACCCTTGCCGTAGGCCTTGATTTTGTTTGGATTTTTTATGGCGCAAGAGCATCTGGGCTATACTGCGCCAAACATGGTAAAATCAAAGACTGTTGTAAAACCCAGTTCTCTGTAAAAATTTAAAGCCGTGTATAGATTTGGTGATGTTGGGATTGTAAACTGCATTTATACTGACTAAAATAATTTAATTCATTTTCAGGCGATGTTTTATTTCATTAAACTGCAATTGGTGTTATCACATAATTCTAAACCATTTCATTGTACTTTTGTTGCGACACTGCGTAAAGTTATAAGAGGTTGAGTAAAAAACAAATTATCGCAGTTAAAAATGTTTAATTACACTGTTACTTCAACAGTGTAATTAAACATTTTTAACTGCGATAATTTGGGTTTTTTTTACTCGCTTTTTCATTTCATGGTAATTTGATTTTCCACAGAATTTTTTACTTACAGACAAGAATAAATGTGTAATAAATGGCGTTACTGCACAATACGCAACCCACTTGATTCTAGTCCATGTTTCTAAAAAACTGGTAATTAGCACAGTTAGCTGCCATGTTATTTCTGCCATTCTTGTCTATCTTCTTCCTCCTCTTCCCAATTCTTAAAAAATAAAAAATGGGTACTTACTTATTCCGTGGGATCGGATGTTTCTGACATCGGCAAAGTCACTAGTCGCCATGTTGTTTATGGTATTTTTGGTAATCCTCCTCCTTCCCTCACATACTTTGTCAGTCCTCCTCCCCTCACATACTTTGTCAGTCCTCCTCCCCTCCCATAATTCCCTGACTCCTCCCTCCCTGCTTTTCTTTAATTTTCTTCCTCCCCCTCCCATTCTTTTTGTGCATCCTGTTCCTCTCCCTTTTCCTTTATTCCTCTTCCTCCCCCCTCCAAACTTAAAAAACCTGCCACGTTTCCTACAACATCACTGAAAATCATCTACACAACATCTCGCACATGGAATCACCAGTTTCTTCTTGTTCGGACACTCATACGTAAATAGATTTACAAAATGACCCGTTTTTATGCACTTTTCATAAAATATCGATATAAGGCGGAATATATATGTCTGCATAAAATTTAAAAGTTATAACTAAAATCCACACATTCATATAAGTGTATAACTTACTTTTTTTTTTTTTTACCAAATTGCATGTCAGCAGTTATACATGCATTTTAGCAATATTTTAATTTGTAGGCACATATAGACAAACTCGTATGCAGTACCGGATTTTTGTATAGACAAAGTAACCAAAGATCCCAGAAAGGGCCTGTCATATTTCTGATAATTTAAAACACCAGATAGTGCCTTTGGATGTGTGGAATATAATTAAAAATGCCAAAATTATGTATATATACACACACGTGCGTGTATAATATACTATTTCCATTATTTTTAATATCTTTGCTATATACTTTTTTTAATTTTTACTCTACTCCTATTTCGTTATATTTGCCTGATTTTGCTGCTATTCTTCCCTAAATATGTTCTTTTAAATATATCGATAATACAATATATCCTTATGTATCTCTCGTCAATGCATTCACTGGCAGCTGATGCGCGGTATCCGTTGACGCATATAGCTTTTTTTATTAAAAAAAAAATTTTAATTTATTTCAATTCCACCATCCATTATTCCATTAATACATTTATTTCATATATATATGTATATATGCATACACAAGGTGTGACCAATAAGTAGGGTGAATAAAATCGAAAATGGGAACAACCCGATTATCAGACACACCTTTGTCGTGTTCCGTAATATTCAGTTAACAGTAGTGCGTTGTTTTGTGCGGCTGTTGGTCTTCATAAATTTATTATCGACTTTTGTTTGTGCGGTGGTTTTGTGGCATGTCATGGAGCAGAGAATTGATTCGAAATTCATGTACAAATTAGGTAAATCAGCAGGCGAAAGTCATGCAATGCTGAAGCAGGTGTATGGAGATGAAATCCTGACCTTGAAGACTGTATACACATAGTTTAAAAAGTTTAATGATGGGAGTGAAAGCATTGAAGGCGAGCATCGGAGTGGGTGGCCCACCACCAGCAGAACAGGGACAAACATCGGGGGAGTACATAGACTGTTGCAGCGAGATCGGCGATTAACTATCAGGATGCTGTTAAAGGAATTGGATATCCCTCGGAAAATCGTGACACAGGATTTTAGAAAATGCAAATTTCGTTCGCTATTTGTTCCTCATCACTTAACTGAGGAACAAAAACAGCAACAAATGGAATATTGTGGGGACTTCATCGACATGGCGGACAAAAATGCACAGTTCGTGAAATCCATTGTAACCAGAGATGAAACCTGGTGTTTCCTGTATGACCCGTAGACAAAACGCCAAAGTATGGATGGCATGGTGCGGACCCAACTCCGCAAAACAGAAAAAATTTCGTTTTGGAAAGTCAAGAGTGAAGACACTGTTGATAACCTTTTTTAACTGTCAAGGCATAATCCACAAGGAATTGCTTCCTGCAGGTCAAACTTTCAAATGTGAGTTTTACTGCGAAGTGCTCAAACGACTTTTGGCTCGTATTCGTTGTGTATGACCACATCTGAAGCAACCTGGCTCTTGGTTTCTCTTGCACGATAATGCACGACCTACACGCAGATACCACTATGCTTGTAAAGTGGTGTCTGGCTCAGCATCAGCTTACTAAACCAGCGCACCCACTGTATTCCCCAGATCTGTCACTTTTTCCTGTTTCCTAAACTTAAAGTGGCTCTAAAAGGGC
>QLNU02014523.1:33080-44398 GCA_006491805.2 Dysdera silvatica | reverse complement strand
GACAGCAGTTTATGGCCCTTCGTACGGCTATTTAATGTACATTTCCCGCTAGCCATAGCAATACAAACCAAAAATCGAACATTCGACATACTGCCTTCTAAGTTACATTGGTGAAAAAGAAAGGAGTAATTGTATATATGCTCTTTTTTTCATAAGCCAAGTTGGTTCGTTTTTGAAAATAATTTTGTTATAAACTGTTCATATTAGAACAATTTTTCAAGTTTAGTTTTGACAAAAATATGTCATTGGTTTGTTTTTAACTCTCTACAAAGCAAACGAAACTATGTATTTATAAATTTGGTGTTAGAAAGTTGAAATGTTCTGATTTTTGTGATTAAAAATAATATATTGTAATTATGTTTAACAGAATACAATATATTACGTGCATGCAAGCCATGAATGAGGTAAGTACGGATCGAGATTCGACTCACTCTTACATCAAAGGTAATCACATTTTAACACGTTTCTTACAACTGAAAATACGGAGGAGTAAAAAAAAAAGGTGAGGTGATGGCAAAACTTTTTCCCATCGTAACAAAGAAATTGATTTTTCTGTTTTCGCCAAAAAAAGGAGTAACTTTGAATTGCGGCAACCATGTCCATCGTTTTTGCGCCAGTTCTGCAAATGAGCTTGGCTGAAAACTGGCAAATGCGCCAATTCAAATATTTTTAATAATGAATAAAAAATCGAAAAATGTGTTTTACACGCTGGTTTCAACGGATATATTTATCAAAAATATAGATTTTTCCAATTTACTAAGTCTCAAATCTGGGTGCAATTGGCAGTTAAAACATTTCTATTGTAAGTAAAGAAAAACAGCTCCCTGGGGTGAAGTAGCAATACACCACCTGTGCAGAATACAAATGTTTGCAGCAAAGAAAATTTTCAATATGCTGTACAGTGGCCTACTACAGCAACACATACAGTATTGTGCCCAGGCATGTTCAATGCAGGATCATCAAACTGTTTGTGGTATTGAGTCCTATTCTTACACCAGTGTTATTGGGAGTTCTCAAAAAGTTTTAGGATGTAGATAACATTCTGCAAGACATCTCCAGAGTCTGTCCTATGTATGCTCAATGGTTTTCGTGTCCAGAGAACAAGCTGACAGTTGTAAACGGGTGATACCCTGACTTTTTAGGTATTCCTCCACTAAGGCAGCTCACCGAGGATGTGCGTTGTCATTCATAAACAGGAAATCAGATCCCATTGCATCTGTGAATAGGCAGAAATGTTGTAAAACAACATCACAATATCTCAAGGTTGTCACAGTTTCCTGTTCGAATACATGAAGGGGATGTTGTGAATTCCACATTATGCTGCCTTACACCAGAATACCACTGCCACTAAAACAGCGTTGAAGGTGTTATATAGACTTCTTCGTGGTCTTCAAAGGAAGACAACATACATGCTATATAGACAAAATCTAGACTGATTGGTAAGTAAAACACAGGCCCACTGGTCAATAGTCACATGATGCTTTCTTCACCAGGCTTCACAGATCCTTCAATGACCTAATTAATGGAATGCACCATTAATTAGGTCATTGAAGGAATATAGACAGTGATCACTCAATTATCTATACATGGCATGTCTTGAAAAATCCAGGTTTTACTGCCAATGGAATCTATAGCTTCCTGTTCCTTTCTAGCAATATGCGGTTCAGGATTTAATTCCCTAAGCATCATAGGTTCATATTTCTCAGAAAACTAAGTTCTGGTGCAACATGATCTTCGCTCTCCTTGCACTATAAAATACAAACATCTCTAATAAATGGGTTTCATGAACTGTAAATTGGATGAAATTACTGATATTTTCTTTTCCAATTACAAAAATAACTTCAAAGGCACTGACTCATCGAAAACCTTATTGCAATGGCCTCAACTCTAAATGACTAATTTTAACCCTTTATGTGTGTGTGTATTAAATTTTTTGAAACAATTTACCAGTAACTTCAGCGCATTTTTACTGTGAAATTTTTGAAAACCAAAAGTTTTATTTTGAAAAGAAAAAATAATTTTATCGTCAGTTTTCTTTGATGTAAATAAAGCTTAACCTCTATACTTTGAAGTTCTCCATTGTATGGCACCTATGAAAACAGTTTCGTATGTGTGTACTTAGCTTATTTTAACAATAATAATAATATTTGTTGCAATAATTACTTGTTTCTCTTCTTTCACCCTACTTCTGTTTCTTACTCAAGATAAAACAATATTTTTTTTTTTTTCACAGATTACATGAAGCTTCCTATCTAACCTGATGTTAAAAAGGGAATCTCTTCCTTTCTTCAGGTGAAAATTTGTCAGTCTATCAATTACAACCTTAACGCTTTTCAAATGCATCAATGAAATATTGTTTTATTTTAACTTTGTAGAGAAATATATGAATTGACAACACACATTCCCATTGCCCAAAATAACAATTTACACCACCAATTCAGAGTTTTTTCAAAAAGTAAAAACTGGGTACACATTGATCTGCCTGATCAGCGCCACCCATAGAATTTGTGCAGTTGGCAACTTCATTAAGCTTTATATTTTTGATCATTACTGCTGGACCACCTTACACAATTCTTTTCCTTAGTGATATTCCAGCAGTAATGGAGTTACAATTATCTTTTCAGGTTAAGAGTTTACATTTCCCCTTTATACATGTAACAGTATTTTCGTTTGAAAGCTCTAGTTTCTTTCTTTATTAAAGTTGGACTAGCTTTCTAATTTTTTTTTCTTTTTTCAGTACAGGTTAAGTGGCATTTCATTTTCAGTAATTTCTTCAGCTAAGGTAATACTAGTGTAATCTCAGTATGAATATGGTATCCCTTTGTAATGGAAATTACATAATGTTGTCGTAGTGGTACCAAATACGTAGTTATGGTGTATATTATGACTAGTGATGTGTGTTTTACGGAAAATTTTCGAGCAGTTCAATTACTAAATATATAGTGTAATATTTATTGAATAACATTTGTTTTTGTTTTTTAAATCTATATTACTACCCCTTCAGAAAGAAATACCGATCCTCAGAAAATTTCGAATAATAATATTGGTTAAACTCATTGTTACTTCTTAGTAACTTATTTTAACCTGTTACTACATAACAGTTCTTTCAGAGAGTTATCAGTTTTGGTATGATGATACCGGTAACTTATATTTGGCACTTCTAAAAATGTTTAGTGAATATGAAAATATATTTTACTAAATGCTTAAATCTCAAAATTAAAAGATATTAAATCCTAAAATTATTAATGAAAAAATAAGTCAATAAGATAATATATTTTTTCGGCAATAGGTTCTTTTTTTATATTTTAAGTTTTATTTATATGTAGGCTATTTAATATTTTGTACATAATACTTTTGCATGTAAAAATGAGCTTTTTTGTAGATTCACATACCTATCTGCTAGCGATATTTCATAGTAATAGTAAGAGGGTAGAGTAATAGAGAGAGGCTCTTTGGGCGATCGCCCATATGGCCAGTCCGCCCCTGATCATTACCTCTGTCTGTAGAATTGCTAAATTTCAGTTGAGACTTATGAATCTGACTCAGAACAGTTAGAACTGCAAACAGAGCGCTCAATTTCTGCAATGGAACTTGCTTATTCTGATACACATTCTCCACTTTGTAGTTGATGAACTCTTAACTGGTTCTGTGAATTTGAATGCAAAAAAAAAGTTTTGAGAAATGGAAACTAGTTTTACACTGCATTCACTAGTTAATCTATTTCTCTTTTGCGTTTTAATTGTGCTGGAAGCCTTCCAGTTTCGTTCACAAGAAGCAGCTGCTGGTGGAATACTAAAATATCTTATGGCAACTTTGGACAACTCTCGGTTTTTACAATGGCCTTTCCACCATGAAAGTGGAGAAACATTAGCTTCAGCACACCAAATAATGTTACAACACCACAGCTTTTGTTTGGAACTGTGTTCAGCCATGTTTGCCATTACAGCTGCTTCATAAATATTTGGAATGATTTTAGCAACTTCCGTGTTTGTATCTAGTGCAGTTAGCATATCCTCTGATAAATGTTGTCCACAATATTGGGGATCCAGGAGATTGGCTGCCAAATGAACTGAATGAGAACTTAAATCTCTTCTCCAATACTGTTTTTGGCAATTCTTTTTCTTTTTTGGATAACGAAAGTAAAAGCTCTATTACAGAATCGTTTAATTTTCTTAATATTTCTGTAACATCTGAGAGATTTGGTATCTCCCCTTCCAGTATTTTGATCGATACTGTAATCAATCGTAAGTAATAAGTTGTGTGCTGTAAGCAGTGGTGGATTTCTAAGTAGACACACAAAGCACAGGCCTAGGGATGGCATCTAAGTGCTTAACCATAAAATTGTCCAAACTCAACGGTGAAAAAAAATTTCTTTTAATTATTGCCCTGTTTCCCCAATAGCAATGACATATAAATGACTATTTAACTCGCCTGCAAATACAAACTACAGAATCAAAAAACAAAGGACCCTGAATTTTTTGCGCCCTGGGTATTTACCAAGCGTGCCCATTTATAAATCCAGTCTTAACATGCTTTTTATACATACTAATAATAAATGAATCAATAATAAAAAACTTGAACTGGTAACGACAAATTTCGTGCAAGGATGTGTACGTGTATTTTTTCCAAATGCGTTAAATACGCGCAAAAATGTCAGAAGTTCCAGATATCCATACTAAAATTATTGTGGATTCAAAAAGTGTCCCGAATCCACGAAGTCGGACACTATGGTAGCAATAATTTCGAGTTGTATCTTATTAATTTGAATAATTATATGAAAAATCTCCTTTACATATCAAATGTTAAGAATATGATGTGTGTTTTTATTTAAACAAATATTCCTTTCTTTGTAAAGGTGGGGAAGTCAGCACAGGCTGTGACTAAGGGCGGCAATTTATAAACCCACCACTGGCTGTCTGAACTTTAATCCAAAATGTATAATTATCGAGAATTTGTTTGCATATCTTCGTGGTAATTTGCAATACTGCATCCTCTATAGATGCTCATTATAGATTGTTTTTTGTATGCAGTAAACTATCCAAACACGTAGTAGCTGAACCCCACCTTGTTTTTACTGGTAACAGAAGTGAACTCAGCAAGCTCTTTAAGAATGTTTTAGTTTTGATTTGCGTGTGCACATGTGTATTGGCAGCTGTAATCATGGTTTAGATTTAGACCTGTGAATACTTGTCAAAAGTGATCAGAAATGAACAAGAGAATTTTAAATATTTGATGAAATTTAAAATAATTTAGTAAAAACGTAAGATCTATATTTTAATAGGATGGGAAAAGAAAAACCGCTGTTCATAAAGGATTCCGTTTTATGTAGTCAAAAGAAGGATAAAATATGATGTTATCAATTACCAATGATAATATTTTTAATATGTGTCTAACATGGTTTTTCATGTTTAAATCTTTTAAAATTATATATGTGCACAGAAAGTCAGAAGTAATGACATTTTTTTTTAAATAAAAGTACATTTATAAAATTTCAGGACCAGAAGATTTTGCGGGTGGAAAATTTTTCTACCCACATCTCTAATTATGACTATCACACTAATGATGCCAGTTGGTTGCACTTTTAATGATGCCAGTGGAGTGCAAAGGTTTAATTTTTACAAAGGACCTCTTCAAACCTTCCAGGTCCTTTGTTAACTTACGAATATTACCTTTTTTCTCTGTAAATCCTTTATCTGTCATAAACTATAAAATATTTATCTTATACTCATTTCTCCTTGAATTTAAATCTATGAAGATGAGCTCTTGTCAGTTGGGTGCTTTAACAAGCCACGCAGTAGATTGCAGATTTAATATAGCATGTTTAGCTGAATCTTGTTATTGTATAAGTTCTTTTATTTTCAGTATTTTCTATTGCATGGTAATTAAATATTAATAATTTCATGTTTACGCACTAGGGCTGTATATAAAGATAAACGTAATTTATGAACTGTTTTATGAACAGTAAAGACTTAAATATAGGCAGCATATTTAAATTTTTTAGAAGTCATGTGTGCAAGGAGGTATATCCCCTAACTTTTTTTTTTTTTGGATTAGATTTTTCAAAGTAATATACAGGGTGATTCAGAACTAATGGAACAAACTGAAAGGGGTGGTAAAGGACGTCAAATAAGCCATATTTGGCTAAATCTCCATGTCCGCAAAGAGCTCGATTTGGCTGTAGAGTGATTTTATGATATACATCCACATAGTTGCTACGTAGGCAATTACATAAATCAAAAATTTTTTTTGACACACACTTTAAGGGATTTACCTAATATTGCAGCAGATGGGAAAATATAGTAAATTCCTTTGCCCGGTCCTGAGTAGTGTTGCCATTTAGTCATCAAAGGTATGGAAAATGATTGTTTTACCATACTGGAGGCAACTGGAAATTGTCAAGCATGCACGTTTGGCACTTGTACAGGGCGTCAAATTTCTAGGGGCACAAAAGGTGGCGGTCTTTTTTTTTTTAAATTATAATTTATTTACCGTAGAATTCTGTCGATCAGCTTTCCCCGAGAAGGAGCCCTCCACCTTTTATCTAAATCTGAAATTCTAAAAAATTGTGTGAAACAACCACGCCCCCAAGGGCGAACCCAAGAAAGGGGTGTGCACTCCCCGGAAAATAATAAATTTACATTAAAAATAATTATTTTCAAGTTCAAAATAAAGCAAAACTTACAAGTGAACTTCGCAAGCTTTGTGCCATCTGAAATTTTGTTCTGCATCCGCCCCTGCCCTCTCCAATATCTAAAAATATCCAAAAAATTGTCAAACAAAATTAAGGTTTTATATATATATATTCACAGTAAAATATCTTTTTTTTTTAAATCTTACAATAATAACAGCATAAGTTGATTATAAATGCCCCCCTCCACGGAATTTTTCTTTTTGTATTTGAGGGCAATGCTAGATCAGAGATTGGAGAGAAGGAGGAGAGAGAACAAATGAGGGAAGAGATTTCTTAGGAGAACAGTCATAAAAGGTATATTTAACAAAAATAAGGGTAAGAAATCCAGCTTGTTATGGTAATTTTATTGTTAAATCTAATTAACCATTATAGACGATTTTCACTATATATGTGCATATATACATGCAGAATAAAACCTTTTTTAACACATAATTATGAAACATATATATATAATGCAGCAGGGTGGGGGTCGCAAAAGTGTAGTTACCATAATATAGAAAAATTTATTAAAGCGTAGGGGGCCGCCATTCCTCCAGGGCCATAAATGCTAGTAAGAATCGCTCCTATTACACTAAGGCAGATCCATATTCATAAATGGGCAAGTGGGTAGGGTGCCAAATTTTTAGGGACGCAAAAAGTGGCAAATTTTGTTATTCTTTTCATTACCAATCTATCTACTGCAAAACTGCGTGGATCCACACTCCCCGAGAAAGTGCCCCTTCACACCTTATCTTCATTTGAAATTTTGAAAAAAAAAGCCAGTCTGTTCTGCCCCCACCTTTAAATATAAAAAAGAAAAAAAATTTTGTCGTCGAATAAACTAAATTTATTTATAAAAATATCATTATTACATCTAATAACAATGCACATAAGGCAATCATTAATGTCGCTCCTTACCTATCCTCCACGATTTTGTGTCACATTTGACGGGGCAGAACAGCAGAATTTTGTTTCTGCTAGTAAGGGGGTGTGTGCATAACAAGCTTCAAAATCTAGGGGGACTAATTTTTTTAAAAGGGGTTAGCCCATAATGCCCCTAATTATGTCAATGGAAGGGGCACCAAAAATCATGACCAGGGTGCCTCGTACCATGGGCGCCCATACGAGTACTCCTAGGGAAGGCTGAGAAAAAATTACCTCCTCAAAAGTATTTAAGAATTTTAGTGAGTGTACAAGATACCTAACGCTACAAAAAATTATTGGTACCAAGCTTGATGCAATGATCTAAAAGTACCTTATCTTTTAAAATGTGTTACATAAGTAGTCTGCGATGTTACATTTTTAACATCGGGATACATTGTCAGTCTAACATCTCGATGTGACAATACATCACCATGTTAACCATGGAAGTGGTAAACGGAGGGAAGCATTCCTCCCTAACAAATATAACATAGATTCATACAGAAAAATGAAAATAAGTTGGTGTCCTGAAAAATATTAAGCAATAGTGTTATTTTAACATTCATAAAATATTGGTAATGCGGAAAAACAGAAAAAAAATACACCCACAATCAAATATCCGTTTCTTCGCCCTGCCCTTCTATGTAATAATACTTCGTTTTTAAACAGATATGGGATACAGGTGTTGATAGTACACTTGCAATTTCACAAGTTGGCACTTGCTCACGAGTGGCAAGAGCTTGAACGCACCTGTGGTCCTGGGGTAGTAGTTTGGGTGGTCTATCTGACCATTTCTTGGTTCCATAATCACCTTTTTTGATGACATTTTGGACGGCACTTTGTGAACCCCTATTTTACGGGCTAGTCCTCTTGTTGACTGTCCCTTGCAAGTTAGCAAATATATTTTTCTGGCGTAAGTTTCATTTAGTTCTTCTCCTCAAGGCCTAGTCACGAAACGCACTTTTCATCGCAACGCTGGATCCATATTATAGCCTACATGCTTCAAATGATGTGTATGAAACTAGACATAATGCAAATTAGTTTACAGGCTCACAGTCCATGAATTTGCATGTCGAGTTTATAATTTCTTTACAGGTTGTAAATGGTTATTTTTTCTTACGAAATTTTTTTTTCACCATTTTAAAAAGTTGTAAAAGGTATATGTATGTAATCACCATTGGTATATTATTTGCATAAATTTATATCAAAAGCAATTATTGCAATCATAAGTTATTTGTGATTTATAGGTGAGTTTATAATTTATTTACATAGTGTATTTGTATATCGTATAAAGCACTCAAACAAAGTTCACACACTTGCATCAACTTCCAGCGTCAAAATAAGCAATAAAGTTGACACTGAACCAGGATTGTTATTTCAGCGAATGCTAGTTATAGCTATTATTGGAAACTCCAACTTCCATGAAGCATTATGAGCTATGTGCAAATTCTCCTTCGTTATGTTAATCAGGCACACTGCTTCCGAAGGTGCTGTACTACTAAGACTAAATGAAACATGTAATGTAATTGAAGATGATGCTGACATCCTTATCCTATCCTATTCTTATTCCACTGCAAACCGAACAACTTTTGGTTGTACTTCCGAACTGATTGGGCGGCTGAGACCTAAAAGTTCTATATTTGATATCTATGCTATAAAACAGACTTAGATTTGATATTTGTAGAAGACTTTTTTTATTCATGACTTTGTTGGCTGTGACAGCACATTGAGAATTTTTGGAATAGGAAAGCAAAAGGTAATAAACACACTAATAAATGACAAAAATATTGCCACTTTCACAGATCAGCTCTCTTCTCCAAACCAAACTACTGCGGACATAATCTTGGCAGGAAAATAGGCTATGTTCATATTATTCCGTGGTCAGCAACATCAGACACTGACTCATTTGCGTCAAAGAATATACTAAAGGTTATTTTAGCCAAATGCTTTGTTACACCTGAAAAGTTATCTCCCACAGTATCTGCCACGAAGTACCATGCTTTGAGTGTCTTATTATTAGATATGTGCATAAAAAATAGAGGCTTTGAATCTTTGTGGCTGGGGATGAGAATTGAGAAAAAATTAGTATTACCCAGTTACAACTGACCTATTACCTGCCTAACCATCATTGTTATCTATAATATATTGCAGCCGGGTGACAGTGTGTGGTACAAAGCATTCGTTGCAGCTGCAGGAAAAATGGTTTAGAGTGTATAATTGCTTGTGTCCACTATTATGGAGATGACCGTGAAAATAAGTTGGACATGAAGAAGAATTGACGGGAAGTTGGTTGGACGGGAAGAAGATTGTGACAAACTGAAATTGACATATAGTGATATATAATATAATAACAAAAGTTCAAAAAATTGCAATGGTTGTTTGCTATTTATTCTCTAAAGAATTAGGGCCTGAAGGCCCAAACACTATGGAGCTGCCAGTGGTGTTATTGCTTTTTTAGGATTTTTTCCTAACTGGGAATTGTTTTCTTTATAATATTAATTTGGACCAAATCGGAATAATTTTTTATAATTTAAATTCCACAACCCTAGCGGATTTTTCCTGGCACTTAAGGGCACATGTGAAGTATTTTTGAACTCCAGGGAGTATTGCCTTTCAAAAAATATTTTCATTTCATGTTAGCCCCATAGGGTAGTATTGAAAATACGTATTTTCGATACATTTGTATTTTGTATCGAAAATACAAATTTCTAGGTATTTTGTATCAAAAATATAAATTTCCTTGTATTTTCAAAATACACTTAAGTTTGAAAATACATTCAATTTGTAATTTTTAACTTTCAATTCTAGCCATTTCACTAAACAGTTGATACTCGAAGGGTGATTTCTTGATCAGTTGAAGTAAATAGTACCAGTAGGAGAGGGGCCATCATGGGGGGGCGGAGAAGCCACGGGTGCAAAATTTCAAAAGGAAAAAAAAATAGCAATAAAAGATTCGTAACAGATGGGCGGCAATTAGGGGCACAAGGATGGACACTTTCTCATTGATACTCAGAAGATAAAGAACACTGCGCTCGCTTTAGACCATTTTAAGAAATAGTCAAATATTAAACCCTCTTTCTGCTTAGATTAGCCACATCTTCAAATGATTGAAAACTAATCAGTGAAGCACCCAAGGGGCTGTTCGGACAAAAAGCCAACCAGATACTCCTGTAAATTGCAGTTCGCCTGGAAAATGCAGTTAAGCGGAACTTGGTCAGATGAATGTAACCAGCTATAAGCAGTTATCTGCTAAAGATTGGGATATAAATTTCTCACGGAAGCGAACCCAACTGCCCCAAGGTGTATATTTGTCGTTAAGTATTTGATAGACAGATTGAGGGCATTTTCATAGAGCCCAGCTGACCAATTATGAAAGGAAAAAGTTGTAAGTGACCAATAAGAAAATGCAAATAGCATTTCGTATATGGTAATGTCACTAAGGTGGTGTTATTTTAAAAATTAAAACGTGAAAGATCTTATGCTTTCTGAAAATGTCTTATTGAAGTTAAGTTCTTACACAATGAGCATAAAATTCTCTAGCCGACTGGTTTTGGTAACTAAGGATTATGATGTTTAGTTTTACATCTAGGGTTTATATCTGGTGCACTGACGCGATCGATTTCAGTAGCCCACTTATGAGTAATTGTATGGTATATTACTTTTATTATACCACTGCTTTATTTAAACTAATATAAAGGATTAAGAATATCGCCCGTATGCCAACATC
>QLNU02014523.1:15114-26373 GCA_006491805.2 Dysdera silvatica | reverse complement strand
CAATGTTATTATTTTATATTGATATTATTCATTATTTTAATTTACATAATAATTTGTAGTAATTTAACATAATATATGATTATGTCATATGTTTATTATTATTATATTTATTTTTTGATAGGGCACATATACATATGACTTAGGGAGGGAGACAGCAAGAAAAGGCCTAATAAAAGACCTGATGAGCCCACTGCCCCACAAACCAACAAATTTTGCAGGTGAACATATTCAAAAAGAAAACAAGAAATTAAATCACATAAATTCCATACAAATTATCATAGCTACACAAAAGTTATAAAAATTACACAAAATACAACAAATATCAGGACAACAATATCACAAAATCAACAATAAAGTGCTGTAATATCTATGCCCATAACATATACTAATAAAAACTTAACACATGGGTTGTTCAAAAGAAATAACCTAGACGTTTTTTTTTAAACTATTGAATAATAAATAAAATTTAATTTCAGATGGAAGAGCATTCCATAATTTTGGGACAGTTGAATCAACGTTATTATTATACATCAAGTGAAAAATCTGTAGTCAATCACGCACGCGTGGGCAGGCCACCATTTTTTAATTACACAAAATCATACATAATTTATGAAAAAAGGACACAATGAGGAAATTAAGTATTTATTAAATTAATAATAATAGAGGATTAAACTGTATTAAACGCAATATTAATTCTTAGAATTTACAAATGCCGTAGTGCAAGATTTTGCATTTTCGAGAAATTTTTTGTCAAATACATTCTCGTAACATTTTACATGTCTGCATTTAACTATTAGTAAATTTTCTAATGTGTCATGCAGACATGGTTGACCTGAAGTCAGTTCTAATTTTCTTCACTTGACTGAAGACTCTCTCGCATGCTGCATTACTGTGAGGGATCGTAAGTATTGACGGCATAACCTGAGAAAGTCGTTTAAATTTTAATTCACAAGTATCATTTTTTATTCTACCTACGGCTGCCTATTGTGCATCAATGTTATCTTCATTACTCACAGTTTGTGGAACTTTAAAAGCCTGGAACTCGCTGAATTCTGTTTGTAAAGCATCAACAGCTTTATCTTCTGTATTATTGAACGAAAGAACGGGAAAATTTTCTGTAAAATATTTTAAGCTGGAAAATGATGCATTTTCAAAATTCGATATTTGTGTAACCTCTCCATGATGTAACACTTCTAACTCAAAAGGAAATTTATTGTGCATGTAGCCACCTGTTGCTATGAAATAGCTTCTGACGTTTTCATAAAATTCATTTTTATCACAGATGTTAAAATCTTGGATTACTTTCAGTGTTCCGTTTCCAATTAAGATATCAACATCATCTTTTTGATTACTCCTCTAATGATAGTGGACTTTTTCAAATTTCACTAGCATTTCTCCGTACAATTTTAAGAGAAGAGATTTTAGTATATGAATATGCGGTTCCGCAGACTGAAGTTGAGCATTTGCTTTTTTAAATACAGGCACAGTATAAGATAAAAACAAACAGAAAGCCTTATTTATATCTTCCGACAGAAAATAAAACAACCTTTCTTCACGAGACATGGAGTTTTCAGTTTTTTGTTTCTTAGAAATATCCATATAATTTTGAGCTTTCCTTTTTAATTTCGGCGACGTTTTTGCTATTATGTTTTTTACGGACATCCACAACATTTGGCACATTTAAAAAAAATATTCTGCAGTTTTGAAATTGCTGCTTTCGCACATAGGCATAATATAATACTTGTATCTCCCGGATTCACTCAAGAGCTTTATATCTTAAAACACACAGAATATAATACGAGTACAGTGAAAATCGGTTATAACGACCTGCAAGGGACTGTGCAAATTCGGTCTTTATAACCGATAGTTGTTATAAACGATATCTTTTTAAAATCATAGTAGCCTATAGCAATGCCCTGTAGAGTTTTATATATTATTTTGACAGTTAAAATTATTAAACATTTTAATTTCAAAATGACATAAAATACAACTATAATGAATTTAGTTTCCGTTTAAATTATATTTATAGCCACACTAAATACATAGTACTTTCTTATTTTTTTAAATTGAAAAAAATTCTAGAAAATACTACTAAAGTATATAATGTAGAAAACAAATCTAATGAATAATATTTATTATATTACACTAATGACTTTCGAACAGTGCCGGTTTAAGAGTTTTGTGGGCTCTACACTGAAAAAATAGAATGGGCCCTTTAAGAATATGACCTTCGTGATATTCAATTAATAAATCAATTTTTTTCAGTTCATGATCTTTAATATTCAGGTTTAGCAGTAATAACAATTTCTCGGACATTTGTAAATAAACAAAATTAGAAAAACGCTTAAAATTTGATCACTGGCGTACGCAGGGGGTTTTGATGGGGGTTGTAACCCCCCATTGCAATGAAATTTTGTATATTTAACATAGGAATATATGAGTTGTAGCTCTGTAACTCCCCTCGTTGCGTCTAACCCCCTCCTTATAAACTTTCTGCGTACGCCAATGAATTTGATAACAAACTTTAAATTTTAATAACTAACCCATGTGGTTCTGCTTTATGACTGTCAAGTCCCTTCGTTATATCCGATACGAATTTCCCTGCTTAGAATCTACGTAGACTACAAAATCGCCGTCTTTATACCCGATGTCGTTATAATCCATATATTTAGTATGGAGTAGAATAGCAAACTTCTTGTAAAAATTCCATCGTTATATGCAATTGGTCGTTATAAACGATTTTCACTGTATTTCGATTGCAAAACGAAAATTCACTCACTCAAGGTCATTGAATTCGAAATATAGATAAGTCAGTCTTAAAAAACACAGTTTCCTGTTAATTTGAATTAATTATCTCAAGTACAAAGCGAAAAAAATAAGAACAAGTCAATTCAGCATCTAACGTTTACCTGGAAAGGCACGTGGATCGTTAGCCGCGTGAAAGGCAGAAGTGACGTCACTAGCAACACAGTCACCGAGGATGCGTGTTTAGTCACGTGATTTTTTGGGATGTTTTCATGCATTTTCAGTTTTTGATATAAATGTAATTAAATTTTTTTTTTTTTCAAAATTTCATTTCGATATTCGTAATCAGCGATATTTTATTACTTCAAAATGACAATTTTTATTCGTTTATGAAAAATGCTGAACAACCCTATTCTGGGGCAGCAAAAATCGATGGAAGGGTACTTTAGTATTGGGGAATTAGGCACGCGGGTGGCCGATGATATCCTGTTGTATGATGGTTACTTTTTTTTCAGACTGGAATATTAGAAGTCTGCACCTACTGGTACTAAGATAGTTAGAGAGAAGTAGATCCGTCCGAGTAAGAAAGTTCACTTTGTCTTGTAGGGGAGGGAGATTGTGACGTCATTGGTACGATCGGTGTGACTTTATTTCTGCTTGCCTCACAAACGTGCATTTCCATTTTCTTTTCTCGGTTTTTCAATTTCATTTAATTTTTAATATTTGCTAGTGTTTTTTCGTTGCTTATTTTATACGTTATTTGTTAGTATTATTCATTACCTCTTTGTTTATTTTACAACTGTTTTAGTGCCGTGGTGTGCTTTGGCAAATTGCTGTCGTAATGAAAAGAGTAACGTTTCTTTACACCTTAAAACATGATTTAAATTTTTTTCAAAGTCATTTCTATATTTACAATTTCCCTTAACTGGGCGCTATCTGTGTTCAATGATTATGGCCCTTTATACTGTAGTATTGTATCAGGGGCGGACACAGGCTTTCATTTTGGGGGGAGTCAAGGACAGAATTTGCCATGGTCTTGGAATAACACCCTTCATTTATCATGAAAGTTGGAATTTTTACAGTGAAAAAATATATGTTTGCGAGCTCATGACCCCTATGACCTCCCCCTTTGTCCGCCCTTGTATTGCAAGTTTTAATGTAGGTGCCTGAAATTTGTTGCATCTAATATTGTGTGCAATTTTATATATTTTGATAATTAGTAAAACATTTGCTTTTGCATTAATTTCTCTATTTTTAATTCACTTAAGTACAGAGTCGTAAGCAGCCTGGACCCAAGAGAGCTCGATCCTCCCCCTAAAAATACTTTTATTTTTTTTTTTGGTTTTTTTTTCCAAAATAGATTGTTGTAGAATATTATTTAAAATTTTTGTTTTGTATGAAATCATACACGACAATGAACATTATTCTTGGACGTTAAAAATATATTCAAAATATATTTCTACGGCAGATTTTGTGTACATAATGTTGTTTACAGAGGAGCGAGTCTTTTGCCCGACGAACGTTTGCCCGATACCGTTTCCCCAACGTCACCTGCTCGGTTATACCTGTCCGGAGTTCAGTCATAACGAGCATTATGCATATAAACTGCGTTTTAACAAACATGCTCAGTTATAACGAGCATGATAGATATGAACTCGGTTATAACGAGCATAATGGATATCAGTTCTGGTGTAACGAGAATGATGTTTATGAGCTAGGTTATAAGGAGAATGATGTTTATGAGCTAGGTTATAACGAGAATGGTGAATAAGAGTTAGGTTATAATGAACATGATGGATATGAACTCAGTTTTAACGAGCATGATAGGTATGAACGTAGTTATAACAGGTATGATGGAGAGGACAAGCATTTTAGTTATAACCGAGCATGCTTGCTATAACCGAACTGATATCCATAATGCTCGTTATGCTCATATGCATCATGCTCATTATAACCGAGATCCGGAGAGGTATAACTGGCAGGTGACTTGTCGGGCAAATGTACCAGACCCGGCTTACAGAGGTTTGAGTCTCCATCTTACTCTTATAATAATGATGAGCTAAATTGTACTATTAATATACCTCTCAAAGTTTTTAATGCAAAATTTTCTATAGAGAAGAAATCTATTCATTAATGTTAAATATATTAGTCTGCTTAGATATGTAGTGATATTAAATATATTAATAAATACACCACCATAATATTAATGAATTTTAAGCCCCTACTGTAACTTTCCGAGCCCCCCCCTGTAAATTTTTGAGCTCCCCCGCTGTAACAAACGTCTGGCTAAGGGCCTGCTTCAGCAACTTGAATGTTTTTTCTTTTAGGTCGAGATGTAAAAAACCCGGGAATTTTGGACACATTGAAAACTTTGATGGGAAGAAACCAAGATAGCTAGAATAAAGGAGATAGTCCCGTCCGCGCCTTACTTTCTATTGATCGATCGTGTCGAATCGACCAATAGGAAGAAAGGACTACCTCCTTTATTCTAGCTATCTCGGTTTCTTTCCTTATTGGAGGAATTTTTAGGAGATTGGCTCGTATTTACATTACAGACTGAGAAAATCAGGAAAACTCACAAGTAACCCCTCCCCCACTTCCTCGGAGCTTACACGCCGAATCTAACGAATTTAATTGAGCTTAATGTAGACACATTAAAATCCTTAATGTATGAAAATTAGCAGCTATATTCCCATGGAAATCGATAAATTAAATATTAAAAGGTAGTTAAAATAGCGCCAATTGCAACCCTTTTGGCAATACGTGGCGAGGTAGCTAGTTGGTCGAAAAATGTGAAAAGCGAATGCGAGGACGTATTCTAAAAGTTTAGAATACTTTCAGTAATACAGTGATTGCGTTAACTTATTGGATTTAAACATATTAGATTTTGAAGTAGCTGTAAAGTTCTTTTTTTTTTTCTATTCGTTAGATTGAAGTTCTATATTCTTTTTATTTTATTTCTGAAAGTCATAGCAGGAAACAAATTACTTTAATTTTTATAATCGCATTGCAAGTTGCAATTCAGTTTGTGCATAAGAGAAGCATTCATTTTATTTTGAAAATTCTGTCACAAAGTATCGCTTGTATTCTATTTACTCGTGTGAGGATAACATGGAACAGACTATAAATATTTATACAAGTCGAATACTACGCTGATTAAATCAAGCAACATTTTTTATCAACGTTTTTTAGGCGTCATAATGTTAACGCCGATGTTATGGCATGGTTAGTTGGTGAAACGTTCGCATAGAAATAAATGTTTTTCGCGTTCGGTTGGGCAATATCCCACGACCTACTAGGCCTAGAAAACGTTGATAAAAATTGTTTCTTAATTTAATCTGCGTAGTGTTCGACTTGTATAAATATATCTAGTCTAGCCTAGATTTCCAGGTATAAAGGGGCACCTACGATGAAATCCTTTATCCCCAAATGAAGGAATGAAGTGTCTGTTGAGATGAGGAAGGATTAGATAGAAAGGGTCTGATGGAGACTGTTTGGAGTTTAGAGGGATGGTGAATCTAGGAAGGCCTAAATTAAAATTAAGAGGACGGTGATTCAACAGTGGTTAACCAGTGTTACCGACATAATATTCCGAAAAGGGTTTAAAGTGTTTTGAAAGTCACGTTAACGTAAAAAAGGCGGAAAAATATGGAGAATTATCCTTGGAGCGTGGTGGGTCCACTTTGTCGATAGGAGCCGGCTCTATCCGATAAAGATGTAGGGCGAGGATGAGGGTGAGGACTGAAAAGATGATCTCGGATCAGTGCTCGGAGAAAGATTTGTTTTGAGATGGATATGGGGGAAAGGAATTGTGTGGGAAGAGATGAAAAAGGGTGGAGGGAGTAAAATGATTTTAGAGAAAGAAGTAGATTTAAAGTAGTGATGGACCAAACTGTTCTTTTTGAATAACCTGTTCCAACGCTCCTGTTCCAACGTTCCTGTTCCAACCAGATAACAGGTTCCAATCACCGGTGATTTCAGTCACCAGTGACTGGAAAGTAAGCGTTGCTTCACAGGATATGGAAATTGAAGAACTTAACGATAACACATTTCAACGCTCAATCCGTAACAATGAGTCACGTCAACTCCATAAAAATAATAAATCCTTTGGAAAAAAATACACACATATGAAGTACAAAAATAATGAGAAAAAGTAAGGCTTTAAAATATTGAATTTTAGATATTTGAAACATTACACGATATTAAAAATTAAAGAAAGTTTAAAAAACAATTATTTAAATTCAAAGTAATGAAATACAGCAAAAAATATTGATATTGCTGTAAATTAATTGGTAAAACATACTGGAAGGTTACAATGTGGAACTAATTAAACAGGATAATGATAAACAAAATGTGTATTCTCAGCTGATGTAGTTATACACATGTATGTATTCAGAATTTTTCATGTGTAAAGCTCAGTAATGTAAAAATATTAATACTTGTACTAATTAATATACATGGATAAAAAATCTATTCCATTAATGAAATAAATAAACAAATTAACAAATAATGCTGCGTCGGTCTCCGCTTGTTCGAACTTACTTCAGTTGTAGAACTTTGTTCAGAAGGTCTGTTGATGTCGGTCTCAATCTGAGGTATGATAGAACTTGATGATGGGAGCACCACACATGCTTGGGAGTGGGAAGACGTGGATGATGAATGTGTGGATAAATCTATGCTTGGATGCTTCCTTGCAATATGTTTTTTTAAGTTCGTTATGGAAGATTTGTAACTCAATTTTTGTCACACAAATCACACGTAGCACTTTTTTCCTCCTTGTCATTTATTGTAAAAAAAGACCACAAGTAACTGGAAGCTTTTCGATTAATTATGCTTAAAAATTGCAACTAAATGTGACCTCTTGTAATATCAGACGTGACACAGGGAATCAGCGCCTGAGCCCTGACGTCAACTTGACTGACTATGCCGGATGTTATTGTAACAACCCGTTATCTCAGCGCGTTTCCTGTGTGATGAAAATGGAGGAATATGTTCCTAGAACGGTGATTTCTCGGTCACCGGTGATTTTTAACCGTTACTTCAAGTAACTCCTGTTCCTAGTCACCGGTGACTGAAATAACAGCTGTTTCAAAGGAGCATACTGTTCCTGGAACAGTGATCACTCGATAACAGGTGACTTTTAACAGTTACCTTAAATAACTCCCATCTCTAATTTAAAGTAGGGTAAGTGAGTAGGATTTACTGGTATTATGGGCCAAGGAGTTAAAACCTGGAGGTGTCAGGGGGTGGATGGTGTATGATGTCTTTGTGAAATTTGGCGGCGAGACGAATTGGAGGCAATGCGATTTCGACGAGGTAATGGATAGGGGCGAGGACGTCTTCGAGGAAACTAACTTGGGCGGCGGTAGCGGAGTCTGGGGGACCAATGTGGGGCCCGGAATTATATTGGAGTAGATGGGGGCGAAGGGATGCGGGCAGGAATGGTTGAAAGGTGGGGGTTGAAAGGGTTAATGAAAGAATGGGTTGGGCTAGGAAAGCGGTTGTGAATAAGATTGTGTGGAATGTGAGAGGAAGAAATTAGTGGGTTTGGGTGAAGATGTATATAACTAAAATAATTTATGGCAAGTTGGCGAATGGTCTCAGTGATAGTAGGGATTTTGATATCTTGAAAAATCTGTCTGTTTCTGATAAACCGGGGAATACGAAAAATCTTTCGTAAAGTGATGTTTTCGAATTTTTGAAGAAGAGACCATGCAGGGGCGGCGTACATAAGAATTAGAAGAATAGTCATGGTATATAGAAGAATTTTGTTTTTAGGGAAAAGAAAGGAGCGAAGGCCTGTCAGGTTGCTTGGAAGTGAACTAGCAGCTCGAACCTTGATTTTGATGGAAGAAAGATGCTATGTAAAGGTGAGTTTATGGTCAAACAACACCCCAGATATTTGATTTTTTTGGAACAGCGAATAGAGTTATTAAGAATATGGATAGAAGAAGGTGGAAGGGTGCGTAACTTTGTGAAGAGAATGACTTGGGGTTTTGAATAGGTTGATCTGAATTTTGCATTTTTTAAGCCATCGGAGAAATTTGTGTATTGTTGGAGTGTGGAGATGGCATTAGAGCGATCATAATCGGATGTGTAAATAGTCGCATCATCAGTATATAGGGCTAGGGAGATGTGATTAGATTTGGGGAAGTCATTGAAGAATATTGAAAAGAGTGTGAGTGAAAATCTGGCCCCTTGGGGGACCGGCTTTTATGTAGCGTGGCGAAGAGAGAGTGTTGATTTTGAAACTTCTGCCAATTAGGAAGAAGTGAAGAATATCGATTAAGTAGGGAGGAATGTTTAAATTGATGAGTTTTAAAATAAGACCAGATAAATACATATGCTGCAACGGGCTTTTCGATAAATTTAATACCGATCTCTTCGCAATTTGGTTTAAATAGCAGTCCATGTACTACCCCATTCCGCGAAATAACCGGTTTCGGGAAATATTCTTTAAATACGTTCGTAGAGGATTGGAAGTTCATCGTTCATAGTTCCGTTGGTAGAGCTCTTACCCGGACTGCGGGAGGTCGTGGGATCGTGTCACACCGAACGTGAAAAACATTTCTTTTCTTTACAAACGTTTCACCATCTAACTCTGCCATAACATCGGCGTTAATATTACTACGCCTAAAAAACGTTGATAAAAATTGTTTCTTAATTCAGGCTGTAAATATATTTAATGTTGTTTGGATACTTTTGGGGGAATTTTCTTCGAAAAATATGACATTGTCCCCATACACAGAATGAGAAATAGATCTCAAAAATCAAATTATCGAAGTTTTTCAAAATTATTGGAAAATAAGTGTAACTGATTTGGTTGTAAACAAAGAAACTTAGTATATTTAATAATATATTTCAGTCCAGCACCCGTATTGTAAGAAATACAGCGAATCGCTGTTGTAGATAAACCGTGACAGCACTTATGCTAAATTGCCTACATTACAAGCAGGGGCGGACACAGACTTCGGTTTTGGAGAACCAAGGACAGAATTTGCCATGGTCTTGGAATAACACCAATCAAAATATGAAATCATTCCGTTCAGTCTATTCTGTGTTGAATAGTCATAAAACCAATAATTAAACTTATTTTCTTGGAACGAAATACTGCCGTAATACATCTTATACTAATTTGGCTGAACATGTCGAATGTCTCGTCAAATGGGCGTGAAATCTTGAAAAGAAGGTTGGCCTCCCCTAACCCATGATTGGCTGAATCAACAAACATAGTCCGCTCGAAAAAATTTAAAAAAACATATAAAATTCCATTTTTCGACCGAACAATGATTTGCAAATAAGCTTATAATAACATAAGGATTTCAAAAATGCATCGGAAATGCGGTCGATTAAATTTATCCTGTATATTAACGCAGAGTTCTCAAAGTTACTGGGAGCCAAGCATATATTGTGTGAATTTATGCATTAAAATATATGTAAATTTGCAATTTGTTTCAAATTATTGGAGGGGGGCATGAGCCCATATAATTCTATGCCTACGCATATACATACGGATTAAATATTCTAAATCCAAAATAATTACTTGGGCCTGAACAGGGCCGTGCATAAGGAAGGTGAGGGATGGGTTTAACTACCTCCCCCACATGAGCAATAGTATTAGATGTAAGGTCGAATTCCCTATGAAAGGAAAAAAATTCTATCGATAACCCCTTTTTTTGATCAAAATCCTCTCTTTTTTAAGTCCTGTGTACGGACCTAGGTCTGAGAATGATGCGAGTTTGGAATTTTAATGTATTTAAGCAATAATGTAAGATACATTTTAATTTATATATCATTTTTATTTTTACAAATAATATTATAAATACATTTAATTTATATTACTTGTATTCTTACAAACAATAATAATAATATAAATGGAATTTTATTTATTCATAATAACAACTTATTTAACATATTTTTTGAAAGAAAAATAACAATAAAATTTGAAGTTTATAAAATGCTAAGACATATTTTGACGGACAATTAAAAAAAATACTGCAAGAATATTTAAGAATGCATTTTATTTTCCTATTTATATTATTATGCGCAATAATGTGCTAAAAGTAGAAAAGGAAATGTAAATATCTAAAGAATGCAATGGAAATAAATTTTTGACCTAAAAACTATAGATCTTTATGTTTATTTATAAAACGTATTTGCTTTTGCTATTTTTTCTCGTTTTTAAGTTTTAAAAACGAACTGAAAAGTTTCTGTAATCACATCTTTCCAAAATTTGCCAATTTCGAAGTTCACAGTGTTCGATGCGAGCGCCTGGACTACCTTGAAGTCTCAACCACATTGCCCTAAAAAAGAAAATATACTAGAATAATAGTGGTATTGACAATGGCAATACAACGAACTATAATTTTAAAACATAAAATACTAAAAGCGGGAGCCTCGTGATTGTCTTAATTGCTCGTATCAGACCTGCCCCAGGAAATTTTAAAGCAATGCATAGATTAAAACAATCAACTAGTTTTAAACCATAGCGCCTTTTCAGTTTTAGAATAACAA
>QLNU02014522.1:4707-24830 GCA_006491805.2 Dysdera silvatica | reverse complement strand
TAAGCATTGCTTATATGGACCGCACGCAACTGGATTTGCGCATGCATGCTAAGAGCCGGTACTACTGTGGTCACGTTATCGAAGTTCAACCTTGAAAGAGTTATTTTCCTTGTTTCAGTGTAAACATGGCAGCTCTACTAGAAGTGTGCACTAAGGAGAAACAAAGGGCAGTGATACGATTTTTTTGGTCAAATGGTCTTCCAGGGGTTGAAATTCATTGGAAGCTTACAACACAATACGGGGATAGTGCTCTACCACGTAAAAGTGCGTATGAGTAAGTAGATCGAGAAATTTAGAAGTGGCGCAATTCCCCTTCCTTAGCATGATGCACGAAGTGAGAGCAGAACGCTTGTTAACCTCCACTACTATCCAGAAGATTCACCAAGCTCAAAAAATGGTACTGGCAGACTGGCGAGTTACCATCGACACAATGTGGTGTGTTCACAAATGAGGCCATAAATGTAGGCCTTTGGGCTCCCACAATAGAAACACCATGTTCACTTCGCAGGCTTTCTTAACTGTTGCCACTTAGAAACGCAAGAAAACAAGTTTAAAAAGTTCAATTTCTGAAATTGGAAAAATGCCAAATGGTTTTCTTTTACGTGATGTTTTCCATATATACATAATTTCAACTTCTGCATCGAGCAACATATATTTTGTAATAATTGTAATTTCACTTTTTGTATTTGGCAACAATACGTTTAATTGTTTCCTGAATTCTAAAACCAAATCAGTCTTCTGTTCACCATCGACGTGTGCACACTTACTACGAAGGCTCCGTCAAAAAGACGCACTAAATTTCTTTGATGTTGTATTGTAATTTAATTGTTTCTTTGGCGTGTATTAATAAAAAAATTTAAACATTTAATGTATTAGTAAATATTTTCAACTAGATCAATTACTACATTTCTTCAATACTTATTTCTGCGGGCCTACATAAAATATTCGTTGTTTTTATAGTCTAATGAAAATAAAATTACTGTTCTCCAAGTCATTAAATTTATAAAATGATGTTAAACCGTGACAACCGAAATGGAAACTATGATTTATATGAATGCTAACTGAACGAGAGCCTCGTAAGAAGCTATTGCTTCCTCCCTTCCTCCATTAAATTCTCCACCTAATCATATTAATATTCTCTTAATCTCAAAAGTAATAAATTGTATCATCAGAATTATATGGAAACAGATGTATTACCGGTTGTTTATGGGTTGAATAAATTTATAATATTATTATTCCCTGCAGAGTTTAGTCATGGTACTGCCTATCAAGTCATCCATGACGAGCTCGTCTTCCATAAAATCTATGCGATATGGGTTCCAAAAGAGCTTACCACAGAGCAAAAGAAAATTGTCCAGATTTGCCAACTTTTACTCAACCATTACAGCAATGAAGGCGAAGAATTTTGAACAGAATAGTCACAAGAAATAAAACGTGGCTCCATTACTATAAGCCAGAATCCAAAAAGTTCTGGAAACGGTGCATAAATAGTTGGACGCCCAACCAAAAACCTTCTTCTTGGATGGCTTACGCAAGCTTGTGAACCGCTCGACCAAGTGTATCGGAAAGGAAGGGAAGAATATAGAAAAACAACGTACTTGTTCGACCTTTGCATTATGTAAATAAACTGAAAAAATATAAAGCACAGATAGGTTTTGACTTTCTCTTGTGGATAGGTGAGACAGTATAATTGTCAAATATGATTTATGGAATATGTTATCCATCTAGAAGAGAGCGTGTAACGAGCGATTTTTTTCTCCCCTCGTCAATTTCAAATTTAACCATCGGACATAACTTTTTTAATACAAATACAGCAGTGTATTAATTTAAAAATTGCCTATCAGCCGTTCCATCAAACAATTTACTAGCTTGAATGAATTTAGTTTGTTTACTTTAATAGAGACTAAATCACATTAACACTAAATTCTTGAAACAACAATTGAAATGGAATATGACAAGAGTTCCTTTTACTTGATTGTGTTTTAATATTAATGCAGGGGATATAGTTCATTATATGTATTTAGTAAAGCCCTTGATTTATATGTTTTTTCTCGGCATTATTCTATTTAAGTATTAAACTTTGCGAACTTCAATTTTTTGGTAGTACAATATTTCAAAATTAATAGGACGTGTGATCAAAATGATGAAATACGAAACAGTGTTTAGGACATTATGGTAAAATTATCTAATTGCGTTGAAGTACTTTTATGGTGGTGTTATAACAGACGAAGTATTACCATATTTAAATTCTCCCGACTGAGAGCTTTGTGCTAAATTGGTGAAGAACCCTACTGACTTCATACACTGCAGTTTAATCCAGTTAATTCGGAAAGAAAACTCTAGCCATTAAATTAATTGAAAGTAATTCTTAAAGCGGCGGTGTATCTAATCAAGTTTGTTTTTGTTTCTTCAATGGGGAAAAAAATAAGGAAGGGGAATTTAAATACAGAGAGCGCTAGAGCGCAATTTAAAAATTTCCGTCTGATGGAGTGAAACTGCTTTGGTAAAATTAAAAGATTGAAAAGGATTTGGTTTTGATATTACTTAATTTAATTAAGAGATATTTCTAATTAACGTAAGTGAGGCGTTTGCGGATTTAAATATGTCATAAAGAAAATCATTTCCCATTTATTTTAATTCATTTAAACTTTCCTTTACTTAAATCTAGTTTATTATTAAACTATGAAGTACAGCGAAGAAATTAGTAGACGAGTTAAGCCGAGCCTAGTCAATATTTTAAATTCTATTGTTTAAAAAAAATTGGTTAAGATATTTGTAATTGTAAGTCGAGCCTAAACTATGGTTGAAAATATGATTGGATTTCTTGCGTAAGTAAAAGACGTAAAAGAGTTCTACATCACCTCTAAAGGAACATTTACCATGGTAAACATTAGTTGGGAGTTTAAAAGGAGAATAAATGTTTTCAGAAATCAAAAGTAAAGTCTATGTGTTTCATTCTCTCATATATAAGGACAACAAAATTTCCGAAGTCTTCAGGACCTCAATAGATCTTAATCCGGCCCTGTGTGTTTCCCCTTGAAAATTGAAAAGACGCGTTAAAATAAGCAAACAAGACTTCTAAGACCTGACAACATTATCGCCAATAACCACGATAGGGATTTTCTTGGCCACTACATGGGGTGCTGAGTTCCACCCTGGAAATGCGCGCAGCTTTTTTTCCATAAAAAAATTGCCTGGCTGCACGCAAGGCCATAGCCTGCATTTAAGTTCAAGGGGGATTCAAACATTTTTACAAAATAACAAATAAAATTGTGTCACTTTTACCGTAAAGAAGAAACAGAAGGGTAGGAAATGGAGAAGCTCAAGGGTTCAAGCCCCCCACACATTATATAGCAAAACATATTATTTTCTCTAACACCACATCACATAATCTTCTTTAAAGCCACGTGAACCCCCTTCTCACGTGTTTTGAATTGCTACGCTATTGAAATAGATCATACAAAAATAAATTAGGAAATAAAAATTTTGCCTCCAGACATCATTGTAAACTTTTGCTTGTAGTTTTGCCATCGAAATTTAATTTTTAAGAATGACCCCTGCTCCCCACTTCTAAAGAAAATCGTTTCAATTTTTTCCTATTTTAAAGTATTTTCAAATTAATGGTGTGCGAGACAGACTTTGTGGTCAGAATTTTGATAATTCAGGGTTTGAGGCTTTTTTCTCCTCTTTCACAAGTTTGACAATTAAATACATATAGAAACTTTTGCGGTCCTAGTAGAATTTTTGCGGTCCTGTTATAAATTTTGTTTCGGGGGACCGGTCCCTAAGATCCACCCTGAATACGGGCATGGCTGTACGTCCCGAGAGTTCATTCGAGTATCGCGGCGGAGCCGCGCAACTTCTACTTTAGCACCAGTTTTTATCTTTTAAAAAGTCGGGGCAAGGGCTGTTGAGCACCCTGAACTTAACTCAGCTCCCGGGCTGGAAGTTCGAGGGTCAAGCTGTTTCAATCATCAATTCTAATCGGCGCAGTTGCATAACACACAATATTATCGACAGATGTCAACCAAACACAATTTTATCTAACGAAACGATATAGAGTTTCACCAGGAGATTCCATAACAGACAGTTATTTTGACACTAGCGTAAGGTTTAAAAACACGACGTTTCGGGAGCCAACTGCTCCCTTTGTCAAATGAAGGCAGAATGAAGAGTTCGTGAAAGTTCTAAGCTTATATACCCGCATGTTGGGAATCCCCATCTGACGCCATTTGGTGCGGAGTATTTCCAGCTGGGGAAACCCTCGCCGGGAAAGCCCCCGCACCCGACGATGTCAGATGAACACCCCCAACTCGAGGTTTTGCAAAAATCCTGTAAGGTTCTGGTAGAGGTTTTGCAGTGTTTATTGCACGACTCCTCAAACCGTAGGTTTCCAATGATTCCAAAAACAGTCTACTCCCCAGATTCGTCACATTTTGATGGAATACTTTCATCGAATGCCAATCTGGTTCGTGACCCTTGTAACATACACCCTCGTAACCCTCGTAACATACACCGTATCACAGTCTCCACACGGTGGAGACTGTGACGAGGTGTATGTTACCGATGTACAGTCTTCACCCGAGAATTCAGGAATATTTTTGATTTCAACATTATTTCGATAGCTATACTGTCTGATTTCTATTCTTTCAAAGTGCATGTCATTAACCTGTGATTTCAATTCCTTAGTTTCCCTCTGCAGAACATCATTTTGAATCACCATCTGCTCATATTCTCCCTTCATCTCCCCAAATGAAATCTTTATATCCAAAAGAGAGGACTTCACGTCAGAAATATTATTTTTCGAATCATTAATCTCAGCTCTATATTGGGAATTTTCCTGGAGAATTTGCAGTATAATATCCTTAATTTGGCTGATGTCCCCAAATAAAGAAGATCACGAAATAGCTTCATCAATCTCAGAGGGCAATCGTTGTGATTTACATGTCGGACATCTCCAAAAGGCCTTCTTATAAATATTAATTTTTTTGTAATTGGGTTCAGAAATTTTTGCGCATTTGAAATGAATGTCACGTCGACATCCCCTATAATATGCAAAGTTAGTGTTCATTGCAAATTCCGCAATCAGAAGGACATAGTTCACAGGAAGATATTTCAAATTCAATATTCAACGAATGTGATTGAAACGATAGATTGAAATATATGTGCAATCACTTGATTTACATATACAATAATCTGACTTCACAAGAATAAAGTGGATGCTGTAAGCACTAATTACACCTTTAATCTCACAATTTCACAATATTTAATGCTATTATATTCACCACATTTGAGGTAAGAACGAAAAGTCTACCAAAATGAATAGAAAATCTCATTTAAACAAAGTAGAAAGAAAAATCCATAGCGTAATGCGAAACAAATTCGGGACAAAAAATAAATAAATAAATATCGTCATCTTGTCCAGTATTGCCACCACTTTGATTTGGTATATTTTTGTGATATAAATTTCGGATGTATTTGCTAATGATTGACATGCGGTAATTTTTTTGTATGTGTGGCAATTACTAATATCATGGTTTATTTGTAGATGCTTGGGCGCGCCCAATTGAAATTGATATTAATACTTAACAGAGTTGTTTTCTTTCTGTTCTGTTTTATAGTTTATCCTTTCCCTAGTTTTTTTATTATTGTGGTTTTTTCTTTTTCTTTAATGCAGTTTTCTGATATAGAGATTTCCGCACCTCTTGATCCTAGTAATAACCATATCGATCATTACTGTCCACCTGCAGAACTCGGCAAATCTAGCCCATCTACCAATGATATTTTATTTATACACATAAACACTTGTAGTCTTAACAACAAAATAACTTTATTATAACATTTTGTAACTTCTATTAACCCCCCCCCTAGATATTATCTGTGTCTCGGAGACGTGGCTGTACCCCAACTTTGTAATAAATTTAGAGCCCTACGAAATCATATCCGAAAGTTACAGTAATGGTCGCTGTTGTGGAGTGACGATCTTCGTTCACAGGCGGCTG
This sequence comes from Dysdera silvatica, assembly GCA_006491805.2. Classification (NCBI taxonomy): domain Eukaryota; kingdom Metazoa; phylum Arthropoda; class Arachnida; order Araneae; family Dysderidae; genus Dysdera; species Dysdera silvatica. The sequence goes on along the minus strand of QLNU02014522.1, from coordinate 18,828 downwards.
TCATTTACAATTATTCCTAACTGGAGCGGTATTTACCCGGATAGTGAATTGGTGGCCATACTTTCACAGGGAATTTACGTTGCTACGGTATATAGACCACCTAATGGGAATATCTGGAACTTCCTCGATTTTCTGCAGCGAATTATTGATTTTACTTGTGATTTGGGTGCTAGAATAGTTCTTTTGGGTTACTTTAACATAAATGTTGGCGTTCAAAGTCCAGTTTCAAATAGATTCTTAGATATCATTCAAGCTTATGGATGTGTGTGCACTACTAAATGACCTACAAGAAATATACCATATTCTCATTGAATTTTAGATCTATGTATAACAAATGTAAATTACACGAATTCGGGCACTATTGACGTCCACCTGAATGTTCACATGCCGATCTTTGTTCTTTTGAATGTTCATAATCTACATACTCATAATCAGAAAAACGTATTTTTTATCAGAGAATTTTCAGCCACTGACATAATCTCATTTGAAGAAGCATTGGATTCTGCTGATTGATCTCTAACATTGAATGCTAATAATGCAAATGACTTATCATCATTTCTTTTCTATTTTTAAATCCTTATACGTAGCTCATTTTACAGTTATTCGAATTTTAAAAAGCAAACGTATAAGAAAGCCATGGATTGCAAACGTGTTACTTAGGAGATCAGTATTAAAAATAAATTATTCTCCAGATTTTTGAAAACTAAATTGCCAGAACAATTCTTGACTTTCCGTGCCTTTCGAAATAGACTAAATAAGAGATTAAAATTGGCTAAGAAACAATGTTTGAGTAATTTTTAAATTAATTCAGATCCAAAGGAAGCGTGATCAATGATAAATGAATTACTTGGGCGTAAACGCTCTGCTGCAAATTTGATTGAGTCTTTGAACAAAAATGATGGCCCACTTTATGAACATACATAAATGATAGAAAAATTTAATAACTATTTTGTTAATTTTCCTCACTCTCTCAGTATTCAACACACCAACACAGGTAACTATATGGAACATTATCATGATTATAATATAGCGAATTCATTATATTTACATCATATATACAATTCTGAACTTTTGTTGGCTATCCAAGACATCGACAGTAACAAAGGGAGTGGACATGACCAGATTCATCCATTAATTGTTAAATATATTGCAAACTCTATTCGAGTATCGCTGCTTCATATTTATAATTTTTCTCACCGGAGTGGTGCCTCATGATTTCAAAGTCGCGTCTGTAACTCCTAAATTTAAGAACGGATGTAAATCAGAGATCTCCAATTACAGACCAATTTCGGTTCTCAAAATCTTCGATATATTTTTATATAAGAGACTTTTGGATTTTTTTTAACAAGCATTTTATAATTAATGACAGCAAATACGGCTTTCCTAAAAATATATCAACAAACTGGCGCTTCTTACGGTATTGGGTTACATTTATTCACCTATAGATAATAAGAAATCTACAATTGGGGTGTTTTTTGATTTTCATCTATCTAAGGCGTTTGACACCATAAATCACAAAATGTTATTGTACAAACTTCAATTAGCGGATATCCGCGGTGTTGCAAATAATTTGCTTGAGAGTTATTTAACAAATCGACAGCAGTTTGTGAGCATTGGAGTTAGCCGCTTTGCACTAAAGACTACACTCTGTGGGGTCCTTCAGGGCTCAATATTTGGCCTTTTACTGTTTAACCTTTACATAAATGATATATTCTTTTCATCTACTTACTTAAAACTAATTTGTTAAGCTGATGATACTAGTGCTTTTTTTTCTCACATAAGGATATTAACGTTCTACCTTTTATAATTAAGGAAGAGATTCGTCATCTTCTCAGATTCTTTAGGATAAACTATCTCACACTAAAAGCAAGAAAATATAAATGTCTTCGTTTTACACTTAAGGAAAGTATTAATACTGATCTGATAAATATTTATAGTGATAATATTATACCTCTTTCTACGAATCTACCATTTAGGTACTATGCTACAGTGTCTTGTCGGACATTTATATCCGAACATTATGTTCTGGTTCAATCAGGGCATATTGAAGATTATTTATAAAAAAACTATTTGTGTTTATTGTCTCCATGAATGAACAATATAATAATTGCTGCTTTTTCCTGTACTCTATTACCGTATTAGCTACTCGCTTGGGGCAAAATTACCTTTCATCGCTTACTTTTACTTAAAAAAAAAATTGTTAGGTTGCTTGATAATTGTAACAACTCTTCTTCTGCTGATACTTTTCAACAGTTCGAAATACAAACAGTCGATAAATTCTAAATTGTAAAATTGCATTATTTATGTATGACTTCGTTAGCAATAATGCGAATAGTGACATTACGCTGCCGCATCGGCCGAGATACAGATATGAATCTCGTAGTGAACTTTATTATGGGCCCATTTGTGCAAGAACAATTATCGGTTTGGCCCGCTTGGGCTTACAGGGTCCTCGGATGTGGAATTCCCTTCCTAATTACTTAAAGCATATACATTCATTTTCTTTATTCAAAAAGCTTTTATATTTATATTTGATTGACCTATGATTATTATTATTATTATATTGTGGTCAAGATAATAGAAATTTATTTTGGAAATTAATCATTTTTACGTTAATATCATTGTTGGCTGGTCATATATTTATTTTTATATATTGTTATTTACTTATTTGTATTTTGCGGGATGATACAGATAAAGAAGGTTTAATATTCGATTTGGAAAAACCAGGGCATCTTGGGCTTTGTAAAATGTAAAAGTCTTTTCTCAATGCTGTTCGGGCAGGATGTATATAATATGTATATAATATATGTGATTTTTTCCTTGCATTTTCTTTTGATTTTTATATCTTATTTTGCATAATTTCATTTTATATATTTTCTTTTGTATTTTTCATTTTGTATGTTTTCATTTGTATCTTTCTCTTTGTATGCATTATGCCTAAAATAAAGTTTTACCTTTTTTACCTTTTTTTTATTTATTATGTTAAATATTCATAGTTATTAAAGATTAAACTCGTGTGCAGAATGCTAAGCTGTTTTAAGCCCTCACATAACATTTGATTAAATACGTTAAAATAAAATAATTATTGCATTATTTCAATAAATGATATATATATATATATATATTACTTTTAATTTAAAAATACCTTCACTCTGTGTATTGTCTCTATCTACAGTGAATGCCATAAGTATTCGTACACCTGCAGTGTGTTCTATTTAAGAAACTGCTGTATAATAATTATTAGATGTAGAGATATGGGATAAATGTCACCACGATTAATATAAATTTTTGTATTTACTTCATAAAAAAAGTAAAAAAAAATTTACATGCACTGCAAATAACAACAAAAAATGAATAAACTTACACATAGCTCATGTGTCAAAAATAGTCGTACACTAATTGTTTTTTGGTCAGAAAATTCATTAATAAAATAATAATTCATTCTTAATATTTCGTTGGGTTCCCTTTGGCTTTAATCACAGCTTTCATGCGTTTTGGCAACGAATCCACTAAATTTTTGGTGATATCCGTTGAAATGGATGTCCATTCCTCGAGAAGGGCAATTTTTATATCATTTTTATTTGATATGCGTCGTTTTCTCATCCGCGAGTCCAGAATGCTCCATAGATGTTCTATAGCGTTAATGTCGGGTGATTGTGGAGGGGTATTTAGTTGTTTTGGAGTATTGTAAAGGAGCCACAGCTTTGTATTATACGCAGTATGTTTCGGGTCGTTATCTTGCTGAAAGATAAAGTTATTTTGAAGACCCATTTGAGCAGCACGAGGACCCAAATTTTCCTTCAGAATGTTAATATACATTCTGTGGTCCATGATTCCGTCGATAATGTGCAATTTTCCCACTCCCTCTGCACTCATACAGCCCCAAACTTGCACACTTCCACCTCCATATTTGACTGTTGGACACAGGTTCGTCTGTTGAAGCTCGGTGTTCTTTTTACGCTATACCATTTGCCTGCCATCTGATCCAAATATATTAAATTTGCTCTCATCAGAGAATATAACTCTATTCCAAAAATCAGGACCTTTATCAACATGTTTTTTTGCGAATTGCAAAAGCTTCTTTCTGTTTACCTTTGACATGAAAAACTTTTTACGAGCTACACGTCCATTGTACCCTGCATTTTTGAAAATGCGGCGCACCATGCTTTCTTAGAGTGATACACCTTGATTCAGCAGCTCTTTTCTTATCTTTGGAGCACTTAATTTTGGATTTTTCTTAATTACTCTCACAATTAAACGTTTGTGCTTTTCAGTCAGTTTTTGTGGACGTCCACTTCGCGGCATATTTTGAATCGTATTTCTTTGACAATGACGGTCAATTATGGATTGGACTGCAGAACGAGGTCTGCCGACGAGCTGTGCAATCTCTCGTAAAGATTTACACTGGTTATGGAGCCTCATTACAAGCTTTCATTCCGCCACACTTGTTTATTTCTACGACTCATTTTCGCATACTTTCTGCAGAAATGATAGTAAATGTGTTTATTGTTCATTGGCTTTTGAATGAAATCGGTGCATTTCCCGCAGATTGCTTCGGGTGCACAAACAACATTGCAGTTCTATCATTTTAGGACAGACTTTTGCATGTACGAATATTTTTGACACGTGAACTGTGAATAATTTTGATGATAATTTATTGTAATTTGCAGTATTATGTACATAGTTTTAAGTTTTTTAGTTGAAAATAAATTATATTTTCATGGCAATCATGATGGCGTTTGTCCTGTCTACGTACATCTAATAGTTATTATACAGCGGCTTCTTAAATAGAACACACTGCAGGTGTACGAATACTTATGGCATTCACTGTAAATTTATGTTAAAGTTAACAAGAAAAGATGTAATTTATATTTCAGAATACATTCTTTATATTTAAGTATTAAAGAAAATCATTTACATTGGTAACCTAGCTTTCTGTAGAATGTAGGCTACGAGTATGTATATCGGTAGCCTAGGCCTGGATTCAGCTTCCAACGGTGATGGAAAAAAAGGAAAACTTACCGGCTAATTATCGTGTAAGAGTGATGTTAAAAAGTCTGGAGGTTGGTTATAGTCTTAAGAAATTGGAATTCCACAAAAGACTGCAGTTCCCATAGCAGCATAATATTTGTTGTCCTTAGGCCACGGAACACAAACAAACAAGCAATTTGCTTATATCTAGAGTAATCTAAGTTAGATTCAAATATAACTGGTATGCAATTTTATCGTGGTAGTAATTATAATACATATATATTTAGTCACATAAGAATAATTCGTGTGCATAGATTTTATGAATGATAGTTATGCAAAGTTAGCTTTAAAGTATTTTTTCCGAATTCGTTTTAAACAGTGAGACGAAAACTAATTTCAAAATGATATTCAAGCTATTGCGTAAAATTTTATATTACTATACTACTAACGTGCCAGTTATTATCACCTATCGCAAACGAGAGGAATAAAATCCTTGAATTCCGAAACATTAGTTTATCACTCCGGTAGATGGCTATGCGTTTAGGCCGTTCAGGTCCTATTCAACGTTGGATGTCCCGGTGGTTGCGATAACAACGACGAACTCAGATGACAGCAAAGGGTGACGAGAGACGAATATCTGTTAAGTCGGATCATCGAATTAACAGAATGGCGATTAGTGATCTTTACTCTACAGCGAGCGACTTTCTACGCCACATACCAAGCTCAGGAGGTGCAGCAGTGTCTACACAAACCATCAGATGACACTTGCACGATTTTGCGCTACGGGTCAGACGTTCAGCGACATTTGTTTCATTGACACCAGACCACCACTCTCAAAGCCTATCATGGTGTACATCCAGGGGGCAATGGACTCCACAATGGAGAACTATCCTCTTCAGTGATGAATCTCGCTTCTGTCTTAAACACAGTGATGGTCGGAGATTTGTCTGGAGATACTTGGCCTACACCATCATGGGCGCCGACGGCCAACAAATATTGGGGAGGACCATATACCAGTAGGATGCATTTTGTTTGAAATTGGATGGGGGGACATGGAACCGTAACACCAACATTGAGGGAGACGGGTTACCCCTGTCGTCCCCGCTAACGGCGCCAGTAAGCGCCATCAACAAACCTTCACGAGAAAACGCCATACCGGCTCTACTCCTGGTATAATGGTATTCGGCAATATGCAGTAGTGGACAAAATTGTGGAAACCTTTTGGAAAAAGTTTATTTTAGAGGTTTGATGGCTAATAACACCACTTTTTTTTGTACCAATACTATAAAATTATATATCATTAGAAAGGTAATTTAATAAAGATTGTAATGCAATAACATTTGTTCAATTATCTGTATTCTATCAAAAGTTATAGCCAAATAACCAGAAAAAAGAAGCACAGCTTGCTTACATTTATATGAAGTAGCTTTCCTTCATTTGAATGTGGCCAATGAGCATGAGTGTTTACAGAGCCAATCAGGTGCCAATCATGTTTTCTCTTGTTTTGGCAATGAGCCAACAGGTTACAGGACATTTATCAGTGTGTTCTGTAATTGCTATCAAGTTGGTTGTTTTTTTTTTGTGCTCTTTGATTTAGTGTGCTTGTAAAACGTAATAAAATTAAAGAAATGGCGCAAAGAGTTGACTGGTCACCTAGGAAGCGATGTAAAATAGTAATATTAAGTGAACAAGGCTACAGTTATGAAGAAATTAGAAGAAATATTGGGGGAAACTTAACTAAAGGTGGCATTTCTAAATTTTTGAAGAAGTATAAGGAGACTCAGTCATTACAAAACCAGACTGGTAAAGGCAGAAAAAGGTGCACAACAGCAAGTGATGATAGAAGAATTAAAAGACAGTGCCTAGGTGACAGGAAAAAATCATCTCTGTGTATACAAGGTGAAATGGCGCAATGCAATGTGAAGTTAAGTGCAAGGACTGTTCGGCGCAGACTGCATGAATGTGGTCTAAATGCAAGAATTCCACGAAAAAAGCCATTTTTGTCTGTCAAACAGAGGTTGAAAAGATTAAACTGGGCTAAAACCCATGTTAACTGGACAACGGAACAATGGGACAGTGTAATTTGGAGTGATGAGACCAAAATCTCACTGTTTGGTAGTGATGGCGTAAAATACGCATGGAGAAGAATTGGAGAAGATTTCCATCCTGAGTGCATTACACCTACCGTGAAACACCCAGTTAGTGTTATGATTTGGGGTTGTATAACATCAAGAGGTGTGGGCAGAATTTGCATGATCAATGGGAATATAAATGCCCAAAGATACATAAATGAAATACTTGAGCCCAAGCTGCAGCCTTCTGCATGTGATCTTTTCCAAGATAATGAAGCATTTATATTTCAACAGGATTCAGCTCCATGTCATGTTGCTCGTGTGTGCAAAAAATGGTTTCAAGATCATCATATTCAACTGCTGGAATGGCCTGGAAATAGCCCAGACCTTAACCCCATCGAAAATCTATGGAGCCGGCTAAAGAAGCTTGTTAGTCGGAAGCAACCCAGCAATAAAACACAATTAACAGAAGCAATAATTCAATCTTGGTTTCATATTATAACAGCTGCAGAACTAAAGAACTTGGTTCACTCCATGGGAAAGCGTTGTAAGGCCGTAATTAAGGCTAAAGGTTACCCAACTAAGTATTAACTGGTATGGTGAACATTTTTGTATATCTCATTTTTTCTATGTATATCACCTTTCTTCTTTATGAATGCTGTTCTATTAAAATACGATTCATAAATGTTATTGCATTACAATCTTGATTAAATTACCTTTCCAATGATATATAATTTTATAGTATTGGTACAAAAAAAAGTGGTGTTATTAGCCATCAAACCTCTAAAATAATCTTTTTTCAAAGGGTTTCCACAATTTTGTCCACTACTGTACATGGTAGGCGGACTCCTTTAGTTTTCCTTCCTAGTATTACACTGGCAGCACTCGACGTTATGTTGATTTGGTCTTGGAGCCAGTAGTACAACAATTCCTACAAGTTGTCCCAGGAGCAGTTTTTCAACACGACAACGCTAGGCCGCATGTTGTTTGTGCTACTGTGAACTGCCTACGTGGAGATGACATTCTACCACGCTTCTCCTGATTTGTCTTCCATCGAGAATATTTGGGACACTATTGATCGTAAATTGCAAAGGAAGGTGCCAGCTACCAATCTTAGTTATTGATATACGTGACCAAGCGCTTGCTGCGTGGCAGAACATCCCGCAGACAATGATTTATACGACTAATACCCTTATTGGTAGCGTACCAAAGTGTGTACATGTGTGTATTTCGGCTTATGGCGAACATATTCCATACTGAGTACATCGAGATGATTTGAATATTTTGTTACAAATTTTTGACCACTTGCATATAATCAACATGTCTATCACAATCCTGAGAATTTCCCAGTTATGCGATCTTTCCTTCTAGATATTACAATTTCAATGTTGAGCAGTGTATATTTTTCCATAAATTTTTATTTTCGGTAATGCCATTGCATTTTCTAAATTAACAAATATTTGCGGTTTCATATATAGATTTTCTGTTCAACACTAACGAATTCCGATTCACAATAATTTGCACTACCTTTCCTTCCGTAGCATTTATTCATCGACCCTCATAATACACTTCTTACATATCATTATTTTTCCCGTACGAGGTACACATTTTCCCCACGCATGCAATTCACATAATGAACACATTGCAATTGCCTTTTTCTCATTGCATAAGGCCACTGGCACTGTGGTCTCTTTTTCGAGGCATTTTTATTTGATTTTGGTAATGGTACGGGAACTTCCAATTCTCATCAGATCTTCGAGTGCAATACGACTCCTAATTTCTCAGTCAATTTCAACAGAAAAGCACACATGTCTGGAAATATTTTTTCTCGTCAGTTCTTTATAAATTATCCAGGTATTTACTGCTGCTAAGTCTAAAACATTTCAAAATACCTGTACTGTCCACTTGCCTGATGAAGCACGAGCATCATATTTTCCAGTCTTTAGGTCAACGATATCAATACCATACTTAGTTTATTTTAAAACCGTACCTTTTCTGAAAGTTCTTTTTTCAGCTTTCAAATTTATATCAACGTTTAGATTCAAAGAACTTATAACTAAAACAGTTTTATTGGCCTTCACTTGGTATACGCGCAATTTAAAGCTTCCATTCTTTAGCAGACAATTTTCATAGAAAGAAGCCTTTTAATTTTGAATTTCACGAGAAATTTTTTTCCGAGTTATTTTAATTTTGCTTACCAAGTAAGTCTTTTTCTGTTTTAATCTTTCAGCTAGCTTTACTGAAATAAAATAATTGTCAGTGGTTAGCTTTCGACCTGCGTTTAGATAAGGTGTAGAAATTTGTATAACTACATTTTTATTTTAACTTTGTGGTACATTTAGGCACATCATCGTAGATATGAAAAGGCACTGCACTTATACTTTTGCTCTATATCTACTAACATCCGAAATTTTATTCCAAATTTGTCGTGTTTGTTATCCATATACTGTGTAAATTTACATCTAGCGCTTTTGTAGGGTACAATTATTCATCTGTTGGGAAATTGTCAACTAGTTTGTAGCAACTTATGCAATTATCAATAAATTTCTCCAAAATTTAAACAAATGAGGCAAATTTGTTCGTTTCTAAAACCCGAAATCTTGTCGACTTCTTATTGAAAAGGGGCTTGATTAAACTTTCCGTCAAAATGTCCGGACATGACGCTTAAGGTAGAACTAAAAATATCTCGATTAGTATTATTTTTTAGCATATGGCGCTTCGTAGGCTAAGATATAGGGTTTTCATGAAAAAAATAAAGCAAGGATATGAAAGATGGTCAAAATTTGCAAGACTGGGGCTTCTATTTATAACAGCTGACATTTTGCAACCAATTAAAGATGAAACTAGCCATTCGGTACTACAGAAAGTCCTGAGTAGGATTCCAGGCTTGGAAATTTTTCCCTTCTTTATTTTCCAAAATACTAGTTTTGTCACAGCGAATGGAACCATTCGCCACAAACATCCTTTTTTTCTTTTAATACTACTTCTACTGTGGCAAATTTTCAGCGAGTGGAAAGAAAAGATAAGTTGAAACTAAAAAGTTTTTTAATTGACATTTTCGTAGACGCCTGTACGTTTTCAAAAACGCGTGCAGGTGACTTTATTTTCTATAAGCATATGGACTAAGTAAGAAAGGCTTAAACGCCAAAATCGTAACTTTTATAGAGCAGAGTGTCATGGGCAGGTATATATGTGCGATCACACTTAGCGTGTGTGCAGGTAGTCGTGTGCTGCCACCAGCTCGGCTCGTAGCTGAGCAATCTACGTCTCTTCGTGAGGCGGGTTCTTTGTTCCTGTTTTCTAGGTAGAAAACTAGAAGGTCGACGATGAAGAGTAAGGTAGATCAAGAATGAAGAAACAATCTAACACTATTTATTGAAGGTGGTTAGTTTATACATTGGCATCACAGACAAGGCAACTATAGGCGCACCGCCTAAGTTCCAACGTATTAGTCAGGCACGGAAATCACACACACGTGTGTCCTTCCTACTCCTCTGCCTCGTTCGATCTCCTCTCTTACCCACTGTACCCAACCAACTCTTTCTCCACTATGATATAATTGATCAGTCTTAAGAGCGTGGTCACACCTGATTGGCCGATGTGACCCTTCTCCCCGTTCCATACATGTTTCCCATAAATATTCTGTAATGTCCATCTTGACATTACAGAAGGAAGTTACAACAATTTTATACCCCCACATCCGGACTGTTTCCTCTCGACCCATTTCACAAAGAAGACCTACAAGTCTCACTTTCCCAGGCTAACGCCATGTGATCATTACACAGAGGACTTTTAGATAGTATGGTAAACGGTAATCCAACTATTAATATGCAAATACATAAATATACAAAAGTTTTTATCCCAAAATCGCTGAGCCCAAGGGTCGGTCCTTCTTTGCAACCAAGCTACCCAAAAATACATTTTATGCTCCTTTATTTTTTCGCAAGTTCCTTTGCCTTTGTTGTGAAAGATCAGGTACTTTAATTCCCAGACTAGATTCAGACCTTGCCTGTCAGATAATTCTTCCAGAGTTAAATCCACTTGGTTCAAACTTAAACCTTACCCCAGTGTCGAAAAAACTGTTATTATGGTTCAATATTACAATACCACACTTCATATCAAATGTTTAAATGCGATATAAAAACAGGGAATCATAAACCTAGATATATTTTAATTTAAAAGACATTTAATTGCATGGTTTACAACTATTTTATGCTAAAAATGGCGTTCAAGAAAAGGCAAATTTTTGCAAAGACAAATGTTAACCGAATAAATGCAGTATCACACAAGACTACATTGTCACCTTCACCGAGAACTATAAAAAAGTTTTGACCATGCGATTTGTATGAGTTTATCCTGCTCCTACAAAGTTAACTATAAGTTTAGATTGATTTTCCAAGTATCAATCTCCAACTTAAATGCAAAATGGCAAGTATTCGCATTTTGCAAGCATAGAATACTAAATCAAAACTCGTAAAACTTGCAAAAGTCTACTCACGCGTAAGCAAAAACGATTTGAAGAAATCCCATGGATGTTTTATAGATTTTGAGATTGGCATGAACAACCATTTGGAAGCAACACGGAGATGAGAGAAGTTTCATATTCTTAAAATGAGCATAAAGATAGGGTTAGCCAAGAAAGATGCCAGCTTTTGAATTGCCAATAATATTTAGCCCGTTCCTGACGAATACTTTAAGATATATATTCTTTAAATCTCAGTAACAGAGCATATTTGAATATCGCTAGAGCCACAATTTAACGACAGAGTATCGAATTTTTTATTGTGAACATAAAATGAAATCCGATGCATACGGCAATAAAACATAAATTTCATGTCTTCTATATGTCCTTTGAAACTACACTTATAACTCATGAATATGATTAATAAATACTGTCCATATTTTTCTTAAATCATTTTAATAGTAATATAAAATTTTACGCAGTCGCTTGAATATCATTTTAAAATTAGTTTTCGTCTCACCGTTTAAAATGAATTCGGAAAGAATACTTTAAGGCTCTGCATAACTACCATTCGTGAAATCTATACACAATTATTATTTTTACGTGACTAAATATATATGTATTATAATTACTATCATGACACAATTGTATACTAGTTATATTTGAATCTAACTTAGATTGCTCCAGATATAAGCAAATTGTTTGTTTGTTTGTGTTTCGTGGCCTAAGGACAAGAAATATCATGCTGCGCCGGGGCTTGCAGTCTTTTGCAGAATTCCAATTTCTTAAGACTGAGTAACCATTCTCCAGACTTTTTGACATCAGTTTTACCCGATAATTAGACGGTAAGTTTTCCTTTTTTCCATCAACGTTGGAAGCTGAATCCTGGCCTAGGCTACCGATATACATATTGGTAGCCTACATTCTACAGAAAGCTAGGTTACCAATGTAAGCGATGTTCTTTAGAACTTAAATATGAACAATGTATTCTGAAATATAAACTACATCTTTTCTTGTTAACTTTAACATAAATTTAGATAGGCAGAGTACCTACAAAGTGAAGGTATTTTTAAATTAAAAAGTAATTTACATATTTAATCACACACACACACACACACTATATATATATATATATAATTTTATTAAACGGAGGTATAATATTTGTTAAATTACTCGTAAAGAAAAAAACGATTTTCCGGCGCCTGGTGGGACCAGAACTCAAGACCTCCTGATTGCCGGTCAGGTGCTCTACCTACTAAGCTACAGGCGCAACCACTTTTTCCCTTACGAGTATATATATAGCTTTCCATGAACACAAGTTCGCTATTGGTGTGGCGGTGATGTGACTACCGTTGCCAAAGCGACAAGTCAAAGAAGCAAGAATGTCCGATATGACGAACTAGATTTTAATATTATTAAGGTAACAGTTTTTTCATATTAGCCGATGATGTGGCAACAGTAGATGTTAAATTACTCGTAAAGAAAAGAATGATTTTCCAGCGCCCGGTGGGATCAGAACCCACGACCAGATTCCAATTTGATTCTGATGATGCGTGTATAACATAACATATGTTCATTCCTTAACCTAGCCCCAGATCCAGGCCGTGTATAAATAACACTTAATCGAGCTTAACCTTATGCACCCTGAAACCTCATTCAAGAATAAAAGGGGAAAGCCTCACGTGTGGTGTCCCACGATGACACCTCGTAATGACCCCTTCCCAAATGCCAGTCCTTCACAAATAACGCTCAGGCTCGCTCGGCTCCTTGCTTCGGAAACGCCAGTCGTAAACAATCAACACTCATACTCGCTCGGCTTCTTGCTTCGGAAACGCCCCTTGCTCCACAAATTTACTCACGTCGCTATCAACTTTGTTTACACCTCACTCTTGAAGTTTACTATACTTCTAATTTCTAGCCACTTGGCCTCGGTACAACTCTACGCTCGACGCGTTACTCTCCCCGACTCTCTTCCTACGCTCTTCCGACTCCTTTCGATTCGTCTCTCCCTTCCCTCTCTTCCTACATCATCTCTCGACCATTTCTAGACCTGTCCATCACCTAGAACGTACCAATAACTTCTCAACAAATATTTCTACACAATTACCGCCTCAACACAAATCACAATTACCGCCCTCAACTGTGGCTCCTCCTTACGATCTATCCGATTCTCGACCACACACAAGCACGGCCCAACTTGAGTACATCCCTAACATTTTATTTCTTCTCTGGTTTTAAAACCTTGAAAACCACGAGAAGTTATAACCCCTATAAACCGACTGACAATTTTATTGCTTTGCCTTTGTTATATTCAGTTTTCACTGAACTCTCTTCATCGTAAAATCCGTCTAGGCTGGTAGCTGCGGTCACCTTGTTGGGCCACCGTGCTTGCCGCTTTCTTTCCAATACAATTAAACTTTCAATAATTCATATCTTTTTGCCATGAAGGAGAAGATCACAAAATTTCTAAATACACAGCTTATGTTTCGCCATTATTGTGTCCTCGGGTGTAGAATGCTCTCCCTCACGAATTTAGGCAGATATCTTCACTCTTGTTATTTGAAAAAACATTTTTATTCATATTTAAGTAAATTTTGATGTAATTTTTATTTTGGT
>QLNU02014521.1:13242-36966 GCA_006491805.2 Dysdera silvatica | reverse complement strand
TTTTTTACATCACTTTACAATTTAATACATATGTCTGGGATCAAGATTCAAGGAATTAGATCTGTGGTCAATGTTTTTGGGACACCCTGCATAGTTATATTGTGGACCTGTAGCCAGGATTTAATTTTGGAGGGGGGGGTTCAAAAATGTTTACAACATGTATCGATATAATCACATCATGCAAGGCTGTAGCCAAGATTTCTTTCAGGAAGAGAGACAGGGCCCTAGTCGATGGGGAGGGCTGAGCACCACTGGAAAAGAGTTCTTTCAAAATAAATTATTTTAAAATTTAAAAAAAAAAAAGAAAAAAAAATTATACATAGCAATGGAAATTGTTCTTTGACGTTAAAAATATATTCAAAATAGATTTCTACGGTAGATCTTGTGTACATAATGTTTTTTACAGAGATATTCATCTACATTATAATAACGATAAAGGGAATTGTACATTTTACTGTATCTTTATAAGTTTCCAATGCAAAATTTATGTTGGGAATTTATTCATTGTTATATTAGACTTCTTATATATTTAGTATTATTAAATATATTAATAAAATACATCAAAATATTAAAGAATTTTAAGCCCCTATAGTCTTCTGAGTACCTTCTGCAACTTTCAGAGTCCCCCTGTAACTAGCGTTTAGCTACGGTCCTGAGTGGGAAAGGGAATAAAATTTTTACTGAATGCATCGGTACAAATAAAATATGTGCCTACTGGGTGGTAGGTACATGCTGTGTTTAAGTGTATCAGCGGTAGTGAATTAAATGATTCTACATGCATTGTGTGATTTAGTGAAAATGAGTGACATAGATAATGAACTATTGAAAAGCCATTTTTTCAACATGGATATGAAGGAAAATGCACTTGAGCAATTTGGCTGTTTTGTCAATAGAGGAAAACGTTTTTTAAATATGAAAACTTTCTCTGAAGAAACTTCTTATGGAAATGTAATTCTTAAATTCATACAAAAGAAAAGGAGAGTGGAGTTCATCTACAAATACAGTATTCAAAGATGAAATGTTAAAATTGTAATCCTAATTTTCATTTTAATATATTTTTTATAGTTTAATTATTATATACTATTAATTAATAATAGTTTAAATAATAATGTTACAGCATATAAAAAAAAGCTACTTCTAATTTTTTATAACTGGAAAATAAACTTTGACTTTTTTAAGAAAACAGCATGTGGGGAGGGGGCAGATAGCCCAAGTATTGGACTGACGCTACACCACTAATATATATATATATTTAAATCACGTATACATTACATACAAATATGAGAGAAAAGTATGAATCCACCACAAGATATAAACTCGGGACCTTTGCAGCACATACCAAATTCTCTGCCAAATAGGATAGTTGGTAAAGTGTTTAACGTGTAATCAGAAGCACTGGCATAGCATGGGGGGGGGGCACTGGGGCAAAGGCCCCAGGCACAGAATTCTCAGGGGTGGAAAATTTCAATATTGTACTGGTGAAAGGAGGGTGCTAACAGGTTTTAGTGGGCGCGATACTTAACTTGTCCCGGGTGCTGCCAACCCATTCTATGTCACTGATCAGAAGGTCATGAATTTGCATCTCAGTGGTCTCATACCGTTTTCTCTCATATTTGTATGCAATTTTTAAAAGTAATATGCATTTACGCTTGTGAATTTCAACTTCAATTTGCGCAGGTTGCACTGATGTAAAAAAAAAATTTTTTTTTAAGTTCATCTTCTTCTTCTTCCTCAACCAGTGAATTTACTTTATACACAATGATAAAAATCATTAAATTAAAAAAAATATCCCCCCCTGGGGCTCCTTGGATTACTGTTTGTGTCTGAGTCAGGGTACCTTGACTAGGGTTCCCTAAAAAATTGCTAGGATTTTCGCACCAGCGATGGTAATTAGAAGGAAAAAAAATACCGATCGGGCTAATGTATCTTAGGCTCTAAATATGACTAGGCAAAATCTACGTAGGAGCTCCTTTAGGTCCGAAACTTTTCCCCAAACTTCCTTCTCCATAAAAAACTTGATGAAGGTTGATCTAAATAAGAAATGTTTTGTCAAATATAAAATTAAATTTTATTTATTTAGTTCACAGACTTGGTGAGAAAAGTTCTGCAGAGTATGTTCAGAGGAATAAGGAGATCCTTTTAAATGAAGTAAGCAATTTCATTAGTATGAATTTTGGTAGAATTGCAAATATGGGATCTATTTCTACATGCACTTACATATATATATATATATGTAGAGAGAGAGAGAGTGATTCAGAACTAATGTAACTAACTGAAAAGGATGGTAAAGGATGTCAAATAAACTATATTTGGCGAAATCCCCATGTCTGCAAAGATTTGGCTGTAAAGTGAAAGTGTTATTTATATCCACATCGTTGCTACAAAGGCAATTACATGAATCAAAAAAAAGTTAATTTTTTGACACATAATTTAAGTGATTGACCTAATAATGCAATAGAGATAAAAAAAAAAAATGGAAATTCCCTTCCCTGAGTAGTGATACCATTTAGTCATCAAAGGTGTGGAAAATGATTGTTTTACCATACTGGAAGCAATTCCTTATTGTCAAGCGTGAGTAATAGGTGAAGGACATCAAAAGAAACAACTTTGGTCCAGTGAACCAATGTCCGAAAATGAGCTGTTCTGGAACTACATGGATGCTATTATTTGCATCGGCAGTAGTTAATCATGCAACAAAATTTGGAAAATTTTTTGTTCTAGCTTAGAACCATATTTGGAAATGTTGCACCACTTACTATGCTCCACAACAACTTCCCATGGCCAAATTTAAGCAATTCGAGAATTTATGCCCCAAACGTGAGCCTCAACTTTTGGGCCATGAATGCCCCAATTGAGGTTTGGAAAACTGCAGGTTCCAGCATAGCATGACCTTTGCTGTCCTTGTGTCGTTAAACTTAAACAAGAATAATTTAATTTATCGGTTAATATTATAATTTTAAATATGTAGACATAAAGGTCCAATAAGCTAATAGTTAAGCTTCTTCAATGCTGTTTGAGAAACGTAAATGATTTGCCTTTTGTTGTGTATTTGCATTATCATTGACAAGTACTGGACCAGGGACGGGGAACCTTTTCATATTGGAAGGCCACGTTAAGTTAGTTATAATGGAAGAAGGCTGCATTCAGGAAATTCCAATTAGGTACAGGGGCATAGCCATTGTCAGTAAACTCAAACTGCATAGCCTTTCTTGTGCTTGCATTCTACCATGAAGTGTACGAATCCTTTTGATAGGTGAAAAAGAATGCTTTACTGTAACGGTGGAGATTGGAATCGGCCAAAGTAAGTTCTGCTAACTTACGAACTTTTTTAAAATGCAGCTTGAAGGGTTTTTTTTCCATAAATTTTAATAAGTGATACACTGGTTTCCAGCAAATTCGCCTAAGGAAGGGAATTCTTTCAGTTCAGCTTTTAAGCAAATGACATGAAAACTTGGTTCTAGAAATCCTTTAAATTTTGTAAAGTACTATTAGGAAATGTCGCCTACTAACCAAAATGTTCGATGTAATAAAGTTAAAAAAAATTAAACTTTTGAAAGCGAAAAGTACCTTTCGTCTCTAGACACATGCAGTGGACTGTAGTAGCATGCAGCATTAATCTGATTTTATTGCAACATTTGTTTTAGTCTGTTTGATACATTTTTTGCCTTTTTACATTTAAAACTGTAGGTCTCAGTGCAGCAAAATCCTTGCTATTTTTATACCATAAAACTCAAATAGTACACAGCCTTTATATAGTTACTTCATCTTTTATATAAAAAAAAAAGTATGTTCAATTCCATCTTGTTTCACACCAAATGACCGTGAAAAATTGCGTTATAAAAATGCAACTAACTGAAAGAAATTAGGAGTCCCTATAAAATTGTAAGTCCCATCACAACCAAGGGTAGATCGAGGAATCTTTAAAAGAGGGGATGATTTATTTCCGATTCCTCTTTTTAGTCAAGTCCCCAGTAATTTTCATTTCATTTCCATGATATAATCTGGTCTCAAAGGAGGGGAGCGATCACCGTATACCCCCCCCCGGATCTGCTGATGGACACAACATGACCTTAACTGTCTTTGTGTTATGAAACATAAACTTATTTTTCATATCTTGTTTTTCAGCATGCACTGAGGACTAAGCAGAAAGATATGCAACGGATGAAAGACCTTGCTGATGAAGTCGAGGCCCAAGTTCTACAGGACGAAAAGAGACTGGAGCGAGATGCTCACAACTTCAATAACTTTATTAAGAATAGAAACATGTTATCCTCCAGTGCAGTACAGAAGTAAGAGAGCTGATTTTCATAAATGAGAGTGAACAATTTACATTTTACAAGAGTATGTTGTGGTCAGTATTAAGCGAGAGCATGGTGGTAGTACTGATGGTAGGGGGAGTTTCATTTGCGTAATACAGTGCGTTGTGTAATGATAGGTCCATTAAAAAAAACAACGAAAGTTCTATTGAACTGCTGTCTCATGTTTTTATCTTATATTTATTACAAGTTACAAGGCTCTTGTAACAACAAACTATATAAAAATAAAAAGGATTGCAAATGTATTTACAAGAATAAAGTCACAATAATTAAAACAGGTGTTGCAAAAAGATAGGTCCACCATAAGAAACTTATTCGCAAAAATTTATTAGTAGGAGATTTTTCCTCCCTTCAGAATCAATTCGTAAATTATTTTTGGCATTAATGAGAATTAATGAATTCTGCAGAATTAACGAGATACTGCAAGTAATGCACGTTGATGGCATGCCACTCAGACAGAAATGCCTCTTTCAATTCATTAGTAGTATTGTATTGTTTCCCACCTGCATATACAACTCTTGCAAGTGTTCACCATAGATTCCCTATGGGGTTAAAATCTGGACTGTAAGGTGGCCAGTCAATAATGTGGACACCATTTCCTATAAACCACACAAAGGTCGAATTAGCTGTATGAATTAGGGCATTATCTTGTTTAAGCATGAAGCGTGGCCCTCCAATTTCTTCTGAAACATGGTAACAAGTGCTCATGAAGTAGGTTTTGATAATCTGTAGCATTCATACGAGTACTTAAGAATGTAATATCCGTTTTTCCTTGCATTCAAAGCCTGCCCAGATCATGGCAGAACCAACTGCACCTTGTTGTTTCAAAAAGATTTGTTCTTCTTTGCGCAAGTCGTGCCAATAAAATTGCCAGCCATCTGGCCCATCCAAATTTAATTTCTTTTTGTCGTTGAATATTACTTTTCTCTAGCCTATTTTCCAAGTTATTACTTGTTGCACAAATTTCACTCTGTTTTCTTTGTGTTTTTCAGAAAACTTTGGGGTAGCTTTCCTTTTTTTGTATCTTAAACAGTGCACTGTTTTCAGGGTCTTAGACAGCGTTGATTTAGAGATTGAAACGTCCTTTCGACGTTCACCCAAGGAAGTTAAATCAGATTGAACCTCCTTAACAATTATCCTTGTTTGGCGAGCGGTCAGTTTAGCAGGCTCCTGGTGGATTTTTTGTACCGTACGCATCCTCTAATCGAATAAAATTGTTCACCATATTATGTGATCGTTTCAAACGTTTCGCTATTTCTCTATATTGGACTTTCCGCATTTTTTAGAAGCTTTAATTTTGCCCTTTTAATTTTGGTAAGATAATTTTTGTGACCCATTTCTTTTTCTGTTCATTAAATCGGTACTGTACTAAAAGTAACAGTTAAAAATACGTTCTAAAGCTCAGTGACATCAAAAGCACATGTCATGACGTAAATTTGTCTAAATGAGAAATAATCACGCCGTATTTTGGAAAGAAATCTAAGGTGGACCTATTATTTTGCAACACCTCAATCCTAAAAAAGTGCCGCATTTTTTAAAAAAAAATAATATTTCTTTTTAGCATATTTCACTGTGTTATTATTACATACTCTAATACGAAACCACTGAAATTTTTTGGGAGATTATTTGCATATTCTTATGAAGAAAAATTTATTTTTCTGGGTGGACCTATAATTATGCAACACACTATATGAATATGAGGGATGCAGTTTCTTAATACATCCTTTTGCTTGGCATGACAGTTACTTTAAATTTTAAAATGCAGGTTGCTAAAGCTGAAAATGGTTGCACCAGTCTTGGGTGGGAGGGACTTTGCATCTCTTTTGTAGGAAGATTCAAGGATATTGTATCAAGTAGCAGGCCTTTTCACAAAAGTAGTGGATTTTATGTGTTGTCTAATTTGTGAATCTTGAATTATTTATTATAAAATGCTGTAGAAGTCACTAATAGGAAAAGGAAACTCGGTAGCGTTGTGATACTTTTGACCATTTAGTACAACAAGCAAAGGTTTTATAACTATTAAAAACACTAATAAGAGAAATGTTACGATGAACTAACCACCATATCTAGCCACCTTTTCCCCAAGATGCCCCATTTCCTCCTCCTGGCGTGGTTCTCATAATTTTCTTAGCAATCCTAGTTTCTCCCATTCTTTCTACATGTTCAACCATTTATCCCCTTTTCCTTATTTCTGTAACAAACTTTTGATCTCCATAAAAATGCAACATTTCCCTATTTTCCATTCGTCATTTTCATCAACTGCCCCGAGTATTTTCTGGGGCATTTTTCTTTCCCATACTCACAGAATTTTTTTGTTTCTGGCTGCCAATGTCCAAGTCAGAATTACAGGCCTTATACTTGTTTTACAGATGGTAAACTTTAGATTTAACAGAATTTTCTTGAAACTTGATACCTTCTTGAGTGTAAAATAGCACATACTATCAGCTGTTCTTCTTGATTTAATTGCTCTACTGATGTTGCAATCTTCTATTACAGTGGCTCTTTAATATTTAAACTGTTGTATTCTTTCAAAGCTGTTATCTATGTTTTCTCTGTTCGAGCCATTTACGTTCTTTATTCTTTGTATGTGACTGAAAGACTTCCTTTCTCGGAAAGATAGATACTACAAGACGTGTTTCAACAATTATGTGCCATTAAGGCTATCTGCAAATAAAGCTATTCTACAAAGTGTTTCAAATTACCCAACTCTGTTCTTGACAAAGCCTGTAATTTTAAATGCAGTGAAACCTCCTGTAAGGGACACTTCTATACAAGGGATGATTCCGCTGGTCCTAGTCCCTTTGAATAGGGTCCTTAATGTGTTTGCCTCTGATTAAGGGACACTGGAGAAAGCATTCAGTACAGGGGAAAATGAAGATAAAGAGAAATTCTTTCGTTAGTAACGTTTTGATAAGGACAACTTTAGGATAAGGAAACAGTGACGTGCCCAGTAGATGGAAGGGGAAACAAGTTTAGAAAGGAATGGTTATTGCAAGCAAGATTGAGCGAGGAAAACGAAGAGGTAAAGGAAGAAAAGTCTGTCATCAAGAACTATGGTGATGCTTTAAAATACATCACACAATTGTAAAAGTTCATATTTAGGGTTGGTGATGGTGAGGGACTAGAGATGATCAGTGAATTTAATATTCAATCGGAGAAAAGCAAAGTAAATGCTTCCAAACAAATCCATGTAATAAATTATTTCAAATTTTTCTAATCACCAAACTTCATTGACCATTTTATACACTTCGCTAAAATTTTCATTTTTTTCATTAATTAAAAATTTTCATTTTTTCATTACTTTTAAATTTAAATACACTATATTTAAAATGCTGTTATGTTAACTTATTTATACAGCGTTTAAAATTAATGTTAATTACATTTTTTATTAAAGTAAAATTCTTATACTGTCTATGTATGTATCAACACATATACCTCCAAAAAAGGGACACCTCTATTTAAGGGAAAACATGTCTTGCCCCTTGGGTGTCCCTTGTTGTGAGGTAACATCATATAATCATTTAAAAGGGGGAGTCTATACTTAATATGCCGTAAGTTACAAAAAGTTCAAAATCTGAAGCAATTGGAAATAATTGTGCAAAGTTCAGATATCAATGTATTTTTGGAAAAGCTTCAAGAGACACACAACTGCAGAGGTTTATAGTTTCATTCAGATCCAGCCAAAAAACGTGGATTTGAGACAAGGGTGGACACAGGGGGAGGTCACAGGGGTCATGACCCTCCCAAAATATATTTTTTCACTGTAAAAAATTCCAACTTGCATGATAAATGAAGGGTGTTATTCCAATACCATGGCAAATTCTGTCCTTAACCCCTCCAAAATTGATTTAAGATACCAGCAAGCTTCACATTCACACTGAGAAGGGAGTTTTAACTTGCTAGCGTTAAAACTCCCGTACATGCCGAGACCAATTTGTCACTGAAGTTAAAAAAAAAATACATTGAATCTTGCTCATTTGCCATTTATAAAATCAGCATTTCCTTTATTTGGAAGTGAAAATGTAATCTCTCCAGAACAGTTGGATCAGCTGAGAAAGGTATGTTCATGTCGTACATGCAAACGAAGTATTTCAAGGGTTAAAGTACAGACCTCTTTCCCAGAAAGATAATTTTAGCATGAATTTACCAGAAATATGCTGTATTTCTGATTCATTATATTTACACTGCATGAGAGCTTCTGCATAAATATATAATTGCAAAAATGCATACTAACCTTTTCTTGAGCCCTTAAATTTTGAAGACTTTTAATATGAGCTCAAAGAAAATTCTGTATTATAGCTGAAGTTTATGATGAAAGAACCAACACCAGCTAATCCCCCTTTTAGGACATGTAAACGTAAAAATGTATATTGTGGCAAATAGTGCAGTTGCAAAAATTTGAAACGTTATCTATTAGCTTATGTAAATATTCATCTGAAAATTGTAAAAACTTCAAAGCCCACTAAATATTTTTCTTACTTTTTGTAGTTTATAGTACCAATTCTCCAATATCATGTTATTAAATACTTTCGAATAGTGATGTGAGAGTGGGGAAGAGTTCTTACGAATCTGAAAATCCTGGAATTGTCAGGAAATTTGAAATTATGGCTGAAGATGGGGCAAAATGGAATTTTTTGTCAAAGCTGGAAAAAAATGGGAAAAATCTTCTTAGCTTCTATTTTGAATAAGTAAATCTTCCATGAACACGAAGCTAATTTTCCCACAACCAAAGTTGAGGTCAAAGTTTTATTTGTAATTTATAAGGGAATTTCTTCCTCCAATGTCAGTGGAAACCCTCAGTGTGTGTGTGGAGGGGGTGGGGGTTCATGGAGCTCAAGATCTTCTAATTAGATATCAAGGCAAATTTATGTAAAGTGCATATTTTGAATTTTTTATTTTCATAAAATCCGGGCTCTAATAATCATTAATATTCCCCCTTTCTCTATTCTTCATGATTTTTCGTCACATTTGAGGGGCGGGAACGACACAATTTTGTTTCTGCTAATATGGTGGGAGAGGTGGCATGGGCATAACTAGCTTCGAAGTCTAGGGGGTTTAGCCTCCTATTTATGCCAATGGAGGGGGTGGGAAAAATCTTCATGCCAAAGGCCCCTAGTGCCCTAAATCCGGCACTGAGTATGAGTGCTTGTGGAATATCAAATGCAGCGATTATAGCAAATTGAGCATGTGGGAAAAAGTGTACTCTTCAATGCTCATTGATTTAAATATTCCTGGGTTAACCGTAGCAAATATCAAAGCTAAAATAAAAACGGTTCGAACACAATATGGAGTAGAACGGTGCAGTGAAATCACAGAACTGGATGAAAATATGTAAACAAGGGTGATTCACTCTGGATGAATCCCTCCGGATGATTCACTTTGGATGTACACTGAAAGTGACACAGTGTAAATCCTGTTTTAGTCTATATGATAATGGCAAAAACAGTCAACTGCCATGCTATCGAACAGTGACCTCTGACTTCAAAGGGTGACATCAGGGCCTGATTACCTACTAGGCCCGGGCCTAGGACCCCCAGTTGAAAGGGGGCCCAAATTGTGTTTTTTTAAAGTTGAGTTTTGGTTGCTCATTTTGATAAGTATCTAGAAAAATTTTAGGCAAAAGTTTACTCTTTAGGCTATATTGGATAGTTTACTACAGATTTGAGGTGTTTTGGAATGAGTATATATAAGTACTTATTTTTTATATGTTTTCAGAACCCCATTCTAAATCTGTCACCACGTTTCAAGGGGACCCCCAACTAATATACAGGTAATACTGTGCCTATTGCCCCCATATTTCTTAATCGGGTCCTGGGTGACAAAAAGAGGTTTGCATGCTCCCTATTGCCCATTAAAGTTTTGTATCACTTTGTATATCTAACTATACCTCAGTGTGCATGTGTATATGTATAAAGGTGTCCAAAAATGGCCATACTACCCTTAATAACTAGGTTTTCTTACCAGAAAGTTTAAAATCTATTTGTCTCATTAAAATCATAAATCATGGTATGATGCCCTTGCCTCAGCATATTGCCACTGGCCGAGTATGAAATTGAGACGCCTTTTCTTTCTTTCTTGTATCACTGACTTCTGAAGGAAACAAGATTTCGTAATGGTAATAGCTACAATACTTAAACTTCAGCCCATAATATCTCCAGTTCTGTTCATGTCAGAAAATTCATTTTAGTCTCGTTAGAACCACAATTGGATAGGCTTTTATTTTTATATAAAAATATATAGAGCGGAATTTGAAATAGGAGAGAAAATGTGAGTTCTGTATTTTTTTTAACACAGTGTCTATATTTCTACGGGATTCTTCGTGGTATAGAAAGTTAGCACATTCAAAAATCTATAAAATAAATATAAACAAACATTTTCTGTTGAGAAAAACTTGAGTTATTAAGGATGGTATGGTCATTCTGGGATGCACTGTATCTATATATATTATGTGTATTTTATTTTGCAGTATTTTACTCCATTAGGTTAATGGCAGAAATGAAATTAAAGCTTCAAAAAATGATGGAAATGCGAAGACTCAAAGCTGACATCTTTTTACTTGAAAGGTTTTTATAATTTTTCTTTTTATTAAATAAAATGTTCTGTATTATAGTACTATGATTTACAGATTGGGTTATTAGTTTTGTCTCAAAATAACCCTGTAGACCAACGGTTGTCAACCTGGTCCTTACCATCTACTAGTGGGTTACTCAAGCTTTTGTGGTGGGTGGTAGGGGTTTTATCATATTCTGAAGCTTATAAACTAACCTTACGAAAATTGAACCGGATATCAAATATTTAGTTTTACAGCAGCAACCTCAAGGATCTCTTTAATAATTAATTAAAGGCAATTTCAATAGACTGTATAGTTTTTATATTTAATTTTCTTTTTCTTCAATTTAAGCAGTTTCTGCACTAGTAGGCATTGCATCTATGAAGATGCAGAAATGCAGTATCAGATTAAATTTTCTGTGTATTATGAACATATGCAATACATAAATAAAAAGATAAATTTAACTACATATTTTTACTACATCTTCACTTGAAAATTATGATTGCTTTGCAGTGTGCTAAATTTACTGATGAATCGGTGGGTGGTAAGAAAATTTTACTACCAACAAAGATGCAAAAGTGGGTGGTAGGTATAAAAAGGTTGATGGCCTCTGCTATAGATATTATAAATTTTTAAATTCAAATCCATTTACATGAAACAAAGGCAAGCACAAATGCGTATATAGTGTAGTATTTACTATCTTCCTGTCTCTCAGAATTGGTTTCGGTATAGGCCAGTTTTACACGATGTTTGAAACACCAATTCCAACTGCTAAATCTAAATCGTTACCATCAAACCCCATTAATGTGAAAACTCTGTGACAAAAAAAAATTCACCTTAAAAGTAATTTATATCATCCGGATAGGGTAAGATCATGTTGCTGTACAGTTGGATGGGGATTCAGGAAATAGTTTGTGTTGAAAGTAATTCATCTTAGGTATATTCATGTTAACAGAGTTCGACTGTATTGTGTATGATTTTATTTAGGAAAGTGGCCATCTTGGAATAACATACACTGTTGTCTTTGAGCTAGGTATGAATCATCGAAGGTGTTAATTATAATGAAAAGACTAACATTTAGACTTGCCCAGATTGCAAAGTATATTCATTAAGCCATACTCCCGTTTTAATTGATCTACCCAACGTATTGAATTTTGAAATATTTTCTTCGGCACAACATGATCTTTACATTGTAAAACTCGCAAATAAATAAAATCAAATGTGAGTGGTGATATTAAACATAAAAATGGTAATTGGCCCTCGTCATAGCATAGAAGTCAGAAATAGGAGGTTCTTCTTGCTAGACCGCATTGGGCATTCCCGTCTGACCCATAGACATCTGTTGGAAGGAAAACCAGCACCTATTTGCCAAGTGTGCTATGAACCCATAAGTGTTTTACACATTTTGACTCAATGCCCCTATCATAGACTTGCTCGCACTCTTACTTTTAACTCTTCATCACTGTCTGACATTTTAAATGACCATGCTGACCATACGCACGTTTTTAAATTTTTAAAAAGTATTGGCTTTTACTACAGTCTTTGATTTTACCATGTTTGGCGCAGTATAGCCCAGATGCTCTTGCGCCATAAAAATCCAAACAAACAAACAAATGGAAGTGGGCATTTTCAGCAGAACACTGCACCACCACACAGATTTATAGTCACAAAATTATGGCTGAAGGGGCATTCCTTTGAGTTTAACATTGAGAGTTGGTCCTGTCGTTCACTGGATTTGAATCTAATAGAACACAACATGATAGAAAAAGTAGGTTACAGTTTAATGTGTCATCAATGGCAGGGATCTACCATTGGAAAATATTAGGGAATTGTGAACCGTTTTATTCAGAAAACATGGTGTACCAGTACTTCAGAGAGCTGATGGAGTTTTGGTAATTAAACTGAAAGTTATGCATTTCTAAACGAGGATTCCAGTTTTTGTAGCACATGAGTTTATGTGTACAGTAAAAACTCCTTAATGGACACTCCCGAATAGGAGACACCTCTTGTTAATGGATACTTTTTCAATGCCTAATCTTAACGTTTGTTATTTCATTTACTCCCTAATCCTTCTGAATAACTGGCAGATCTCGATGTATTTGCTATTCAGAGGTTTTACTGTATCATCATCATCATCATATTCAACCATTATCTATCCACTGCTGGATGAAGGTCTCTCCAAATGCTTTCCACACAAGTCTATCCTGGGCCATTCGTTTCCACGTCACCCCAACCTGTTTTCTTATTTCATCCACCCATCTAGTTTGAGGACGTTTTCTAGGTCTTCGGTGGTCTCTTGGAATCCAGTTCAGAATTTCTGTTGTCCATCGTTGATCAGTTCTTCTTGCAATATGCCCAGCCCATCGCCATTTCAGCCCTTTTACTTTAACAATGATGTCCTCTACTCTAGTTTGCTCTCTCACCCAAGTGTTTCTTTTTCGATCTCTCCTAGTTATTCCAAGCATGCACCTCTCCATGCTCCTTTGCGTTGTCTGTAACTTTCGTATTGCTCCAACTGTTAGACTCCATGTCTCTGATCCATAAGAGAGGACTGGCAATACACACTGGTTGAAGACCTTTCTTTTTAGACACAAAGGCAATTTCCCCTTCAGGATAAAACTGTTTCTTCCAAATGCACTCCAGCCAAGTTTAATACGTCTGTTGAGTTCTTTCATAATGTTGCCATCCATTGAAATCAGCTGGCCAAGGTAAATATATGAATCAGCAATTTCTAGCTCAGTGTTGTCAACTTGTATTTTTGTTTCACTTAAAATTATTTGGATTTAGTATGTACCAGATGTTTTGGCAGCCATAAAAAGCCAAACAAACAAAACAAATACCCACAAAATTATTGAACATGATCTTAGTTTTTTGTAGGTTCATCTTGAGTCCAACTTCTTCACTTCTAGTTGAGAGCTCTTGTACCATGTCTTGGAGTTCCAATGGGTCCGTTGAAAAAATAACAATGTCATCAGCAAACCGCAGATGATTTAAATATTCACCATTTATTTTTATTCCCTTGTTATTCCAATTTATCAGCTGAAAAATCATCTGTAAAGCAGAAGTAAAAAGTTTTGGAGAAATGGTATCTCCCTGCCTCACCCCTTTGCCAAGTTTGATAGTTTTGGTATCTTTATGTAACCGAAATTTTGCACTTGCATTTTTATACACACGTTTCACCATGTCAATGTACACATCCTCAATGTCTGTTGATCTTAAAGAGTTGATGACTGCTGATGTTTTTATAGAGTCAAAGGCCTTCTCATAGTCAATAAATGCAACACACAATGGAAGTTCATATTCATGTGTTCTTTCAATTAATTCTCTTAATACTTGAATATGGTCCACTGTACTGAATCCACTTCGAAATCCAGCTTGTTCTCTTGGTTGAGCTGCATCTAATTTTTTCTGCAGGCGATGTGTTAGAACTTTTGTGAAGATTTTATAAATAGCAGGTAACAAGCTAATTGGTCGGTAATTTTTCAAATCCTCTTTATCACCTTTTTTATGCAAAAGAATTACTGTTGCAGAATCCCATTGGTTTGGTATGTTACCGCTGTTAAGACATTTGGTAAAGAATTTTGCAAGTATGTCTTCTACATATTCTCCAGCTTCTTTTAGGATATCTAATGTAATACCATCATCACCAGGGGCTCTTCCTTTCTTCATATTTTTTATTGCAAATGAAACTTCTTCTTTTAAGATTTTAGGAGCTGTTCCTTCGACTATTTCGGCGTCTTCGTTTAATCCACTGTTACTTTCATATAGTTTTTTGTAGAATTCTTCAACTCTTCTAAGTATTTCTTCCCTATTTCTTGTTACGGTGCCATCCTCTCCTTTTAATGCAATGATGTGTTTCTTCCCAACAGATAAACTTCCTTTAACAACCCTAAGGCTCTTGTTATTTTCAATGGCTTTCCTTACTAGCTCACAGTTGAATTTTCTTATGTCTTCTTTCATGCTTTTGCGCAGAGTTTTACAAAGTTCTATGTACTCAATCCTGGAACTGGTATTTCGATTGTCCACCTTCATATCTCTTCGCCTTTTCATGAGCTGTTTCGTCTTCTCAGATAATTTGCTATTGTGCTTTTTACAGGTTACACCACCAATTTCCCCAGCAGTTTCAACTATTGTCTTAACAATGTTTTCATTTGCTTCTGAGATATCAATTTCTTCAATAAGTCCTTCCAGTGCAGAAAAGCGATTTTTTAATTCCAACTTGAATGCCTCGGTATTTGCTTTCAGTTTCATTAAATCCACCCTCTTACTTACTTGTTTCCTAATGAGCTTCTGTCGTTCTAATTTAGTATTTAAGTGCACTTTACATCTCACCATTCGATGATCACTTCCAGTATTAAATCTGTTCAGTACGCTGCAATCTTCAATAATTGATTTCTTGTTTGCCAGGATATAGTCAATTTCACTAGTTCCCCCATTTGGGTGTTTCCATGTCCATTTTCTTTGCGGTTTCTTCTTAAAAAATGAATTCATGATGCTAAGGTTTTCAGCTTCTGCAAATTCGATGAGTTGATCGCCACGTTCATTCCTTTCCCCATATCCGTATTTACCAACCGATGTCTCTCCTTGTTCCTGTTGTCCAATTCTTGCATTGAAATCCCCCATGATGAGCTTGATATGTTGTTTCCCTTTGGTGTGTAACTCTTTGATTTCTTCATAAAATTCTTCAACCTCTTCGTCGGTATGGCTTGATGTTGGTGCATATACCTGTACTATTTGAAGTTGGTATCGCTGGGTTAGTTGAACAACAAGCCTCGCTGCTCGATCTGATGTACTTTCAACTTCCAGAAGACAGTCTTTAATTCTTTTGTTGATTAAGAAGCCAACACCACTTGTTCTTCCAGTTTCCGTTCCTCTATAGTAAAACAAATGTCCGCTTTTCAGTTCCACCAACTCTTCACCTTTTCTTCTAACTTCACTGAGTCCTACAATGTCCCATTTGATCTTGTCTAGTTCCTCTTCCAATTCCTGAAGTTTTGCTTCAGAAGCAAGGGATCGTCCATTAAACGTAGCCAAGGTCAATAACAAACGGCAGCCTGGGCCATTCCAGTGATTCTTAGCACCCCCTGCTTTCATGCCACACTGACCGCTGCCTTGATCAGGAGCACTCCAGCACCTGGAGACTAGGGGCCATGGTTTCTGGTGTGTCAACATAATGGAGGAATTAGCCATAATTTCACCACGCTGGCTAGACGGGTTGGTGAATTAGCCCTCCCCTTCCGCCTTTCTATCCGTGTAGCAAATATTAATTTGCCACATAAATAGAAAGCTCAGCCTGCACCACTTGAAGGCGGGGTAGGACACTAGGTTACTGGCCTGGCCGGTTCCACACATCGTCACATACGTTCAGCGTGTGGGTCTCCTTCCAGTTAGATACCAGCAACCCTTTTGCAGGCCATATATATATATATATCATCATCATATTCAACCATTATCTATCCACTGCTGGATGAAGGTCTCTCCAAATGCTTTCCACACAAGTCTATCCTGAGCAATTCGCTTCCACGTCACCCCAACCTGTTTTCTTATTTCATCCACCCATCTAGTTTGAGGACGTTTTCTAGGTCTTCGGTGGTCTCTTGGAATCCAGTTCAGAATTTCTGTTGTCCATCGTTGATCAGTTCTTCTTGCAATATGCCCAGCCCATCGCCATTTCAGTCCTTTTACTTTAACAATGATGTCCTCTACTCTAGTTTGCTCTCTCACCCAAGTGTTTCTTTTTCGATCTCTCTGTATATATATATATATATATTCAATATTTAGTAAAATTCTATATTGTATTTATAATGGTCCTGTGCATATCTAATAAAAATAATTTGCAGTGAAATAGCCAAGTTGGACAGTTTGTTGTCAGAGTATTTGATGTGTTCAAATTTCCTGGAAGCTGCAAAACCTCAAAGTAGTAAGTAGTCAAAACCGGTTATGTGCTTTCTTTGTTGTCGTGTAGTTTGCTGTAAACAAAATATAATTGCCATTTCCTTTGCACCTATTTACTTCTCTGTACACTCCTTGCATTTTTGCTTTTTCATCTTACACATTTCTTACCTCATTATTCATAGCTAGTAAAATTTCATCACTGGCCCAATATATGAGAAAAGATTCTGCAACGTTTTGAGAACTAATATTCCCTCTATCAAGCAAAGTGCCGAAAAAGTTTGAATATCCTGTATTTATGACCCCAGTTCTGAGTTTCCACAGAGCAATCCCGCATCCAGATTTTCCCGGAGCATTCCCACACCCAGAACTTTTTACTCCAATTTTCCTATCTTCTTGCACAAATCTTGTATGATTCAAGCATAGGTTTTGGAATGTTAATGGCCTGAATCCTCAGTTGAAAAGTTTCCTCAACATTCAAGAAAAAGTCTGCAAGGGTAAATTGCTGTGGAAAACCCCAAGAATCCCATAACCCTTAAAAGCCCTCAAGAACTCCTTATTTTTGGTTTTCATTATTAAAGGCCCCTAATATTACTTATTTTTGTCTACAGTCCTAAAAACTCCTTGTTTTTCATTAAATCAGATGCGATTGAAAGGACAATTCGATCATGGTTTTGTACCTTCAGTGCTAATAGTGGTCATATGTAGGTAATTGTATATGCACATAGGTAAGCTAAAATAAACTGTAACACATAAGGAAAAAATAATACGGTCACATAATAGTCTGAAGGTACTTCCACTGAAACCGTAAAACCCTTGTTTCATTTTATGAGAACTATGTGAATAATTTCCTTTTTTTAGTGGAAAAAAAATCCCCATGCCGGGAATTATGTTTGCAGACCCATGTAGTAACCCGGTGACGTCATTCGCCTTTCAGCCAAGAAGTACGCGGTTCGATTCGTCGTCATGCAGAAACCTTGTCATGATTTTTTTTAATATCATCCGTTTGATAAGCTGTAAATTGCATAAAATAGAACGCATTTTTCTGTACCTGATACATGTTTATCATTTTTAAAAGGCATATGTTGTTTTTAAAAATATTTATATATATTTTTAGAAGCCATGCGAAATAGGAATTTAAACGCTCTTTTCTCTGTAACTTTATTTGTCCTATGTTAATGCATATAGAAGTTTTTTCCCTATGTCTGGTACTAAACGTATTTTCCTTTTCAGTTGGTGAGTCTCTTCATTTTATAGAACCAAATTTCCTTTTTGAAGCATTAAAAAAATAGTTACTGGGATTTATAGTACATGATACTCTCACTTTCTCTACGTTTAGCTTGGTAAAAAAGACAGTAATTTTTTAAATGTTGCGGAATCCTTTATCATATCTTGGACTAGTGACGAAATTTTACTTGTTATTATTAGCCCTAGTCGCTCATTATTTCCTTTTCAATAGGATTCAATTCAGTTCTTGTCACTTTATTTTACATTTCTACTTCACACACTTTTTTACATCTTTCTTTTCTGTGCTTTACACACTTTTCTCTTCTGAACATTTCTGCTTTATTCTTGGCTCTCCTCTTTTTTGTATTTTATACACTTTTCACCTCTTTACTCTGCTTCTCCATGTTCGTTTTACTGTAGACTTTTCTTGCCTCCATACATTACACACTTGGAATCCCTTTACTTCCTTATTTTTATCTTTTGCTTTATTTTCTTAAGCATAGAAAGTGTTTTAGAATATGGAAGAAGTGTATTCGATAAATACATTAAACAAGTAATGAGGGAAAATGCATGTTTTGGATTTTTTTTTTCAGGTGAAGAAAATCTGCCTTTGGTACGCATGTTAGACAGTGAACTAAATAAGTAAGAATGTACTTTTTTCCTACAAAAAACAGTTTGACACACATTAAGGTCTTGAATGCAAATAGAAATTTGGACTTTGAGAACTTTTTTTTAAATTCATAATTTAAAAAAGAAAATTCAAGTCAATAATGTCCTTAGTCAGAGCATAACAAAGGTAAGCAATGGAAAAGCCTAGGGCCATATATACTTTTGCTCATAATTTTTGAGTGAACTACTAATTAAATTTAAATTTATTTCGGGCAGATATAACTATAGATTGCATCATAACATAAATATAATCGATCTGCCTGGGCAGCTATGGATAGAGACTGTAAGGTCTGGCAGAGCCTCACCTGCCCGAGGTGAAATAACTATATAAATTATAAAAACAGGAATAAATCAATAAAGTTATGCAAAAAATCAGTTTTACAAAAGATATTTATGTAGATATTTTTTAAAAAGTGAAAGTGAATAGGCTGACAGAGTGCAATCCAAATTGTTCCTGCAAATTCTTTTTGTTAAAGACGATGTATGAATTATACGATGTAATTAAATACTGGAATTCTTGTTTTCCAATGACAGTTATTTGATTCAGTTTTGCATTCCAGATCTAGTTGATAGTTTGCATATCAGGATTTTTCAAAGGCTGCTTTATAGTTGCTACTCCAAAACAGAACAATAAATACGAACACATCTCAGTTGCAGTCAACCCACTTTTTCGGTTAGATAAAAATTCCTCGGCAGAAACTGATTTACAATAATGTATTTCGAACCCTGCTTAGCAGTGACCCTCAGATACAGACGCGGACGCTGCTTTCATGATTCATTTGATTAGACCAGAACCCCTGTACAAACAAAATTCGTTTTCCTATCCGATAAAATACGAACAAAATTGAACTTCAACCTTCATGGTTTTCTCAAAACAGGAAACTAAGGATAAATAGGATAAGAGCTAAGGTGGATTTTCCCTCTTATTAAAAAAGGGTGGCAATTTACTCCCATTCGCAAATTGAAATGACTAATGCTTAACAGAGACTTCGATAATAAATCGTATAATGATACACTGCATGAAACTAATACGCAGTTATTAACTCAAACCTACTACAGTTAAAACTCATTATTGTTTACTCGACTAGCACACAGATCCTGTAAGCTTATCAACGGGAAAACAGTGAATTTCATCTTGCAGTTAAAAATACATTTTGAAGGAGGGGCACTAGTGCGTGTAAAACCCACCAAACGGCTATCGATAAATTTTTTTCCCAAGGCAAATGACTTTTAATATTTAACGTTTTGTTGTAAATTTACTCGTTATAGTCAACAAATGGTATTTTCTTTATCTTGAACTTGTCTTACATATTTAAACATATGTTTTAAAATTATGTATTTAAATCATGGAAATGAATTTCAACTACTTCAGAATGACCCCCTCATTCATGGTCATCTGTCGTTTACAGCCAAATTTTTCTGATTGGCGAGTGATTGCTAATGAGGAGTTTCTGTGTAGAGCGAAACCCGCCCCCATATATAGAACTATGATAAGCCTTACATAAATTCCGGTAAGCCTTCAAATAAGGTTTAGACAGAGTAGGTCTGTATATAGAACTCTCTGATAATCCCCGATATATGATGCGTATAAACTTGTATATAAGACTCAGATAAATTAAAACTCAGATAACATGTATATAGAACTCAGATAAATTTGTATATAGAATTCAGCCCACCAGTTTATAGAATAAAAAAAAACTCTTTATAAGACTTTAATAGACCTATAAGCATCCTTAGAACAAAAACTCAACCACTCCAATGCAGAATTTAAGTTACGTTGGCCAGTGAATTTTAAAATTTAAAAGTTACCTCATTAAATAGGATAAAAATGCAAATAAAATTATAGTTAAAATTTGTAGTTTAAATTTGAATTTTTTTTTCAGATCAAATTTGAACCATGTGCCAACTGATGAGTCATTGGTTTGTAAAATATTTTAGCTCATTAAATCGGTTTTCAGACTGTGTTTAAAAAGCGTTCAATCCCAATAATATATTTTTTTTTCATAGGACCCAATTGAGATTCCCTACGAAGATGACAGTGAGCTTCTGAAAGCTATCAATCGCTTCAGAGATCAAAATTTGAACATCGTCACAAATAGCCATTACATCCGAAAGACTTTGATTAATGCTCAAGCGATATACAACGAGGTCGCTGAGGAAATGTATGTTTTATTAAATAATTTATCATTATTAAAGATTTTCAGTTTGCTATTCTGTTGGATACATTATCATCTTCATCTAGTGCAGCGGTCATCAACCTATCAGACCTCATGGACCACTAAATCCATAATTTTAAATCCCGCAGACCACATTTCGTGAATTTACTGCAATATAAAGGTGGAAATTGTCATTCAGAATATGAGAATTTCTTAGAATATTATTTTTGTTTTATTATTAATAAATCATTAAAATGCACATAATGTCCAGATTTTTCTGTGGACCACCAAAATTTTCTCACATGGCGCCAGTGGATTACCAGTTGGTTACCATTGATCTAATGCCTTCTTAGAAAAGCAGACCTGAGATATTAGTCTTTTTTGCCTATGCTATAAATTGACCCTGGATGTGCAAGCAAACTTTCAGAGTATTATACTCTTAAAGGGATTCTCTTAGGTAAAGGTACTTTATTATATTAATATCACAGAAATCACTGGTTACAAAAATGAATAGAAATGGACAGTCTGATACGTAATTGCTTCATATACCTGTTCATTATACTTCATATTTTGAAACAATAATTATTGGATTCGTAATTTATCATAATTACTAAAATGTAAATTACTAATCTCATAAACGTTTTAAGGTTTAATATTTATATCTTTACTTTAACGCCATATATTTTTCTGTAGTTTTCTTTTTCATTTTAAACAGTGGTTCATAATGCATCCCAGTGTTTAAATGGTTATCGAAATCGTCCCCGAGCCACTAATCTGGGTTCAACATTCATTAACCCTTTGATTGGCCGCTGTTTTACCATGAATGCTCTTTTAAAATGCATCTGATTGAACATATAACGCTTTCGAAAATGACGGCCACATTTTAGCAAATGATCTTAACATTTCTCTCTCCTGATTTCCTACCCCCCCAATAATTGACACCTCACAGTTGGAGGGAGCATGAGCAAGATTCAATTCCTATGGTTTACACAGCCATTATTATACTATCGCCCACCTAAATTTCTTGGCAGGACGATGAGCCTATGGGAGATTTGACTAACGCCCCTCTCCATTCAGAAATTTTGCGATCGGGCCTGATATGCTACTACATGTTGTACAGACAGGGATAGTATGTGGAGAAAACAAGTAAAATATGCAATAAATGCTTACCCAGTCTTTATTTTTTGATTGTGAGTTCGATTCTTCTGTTTTTTAGACTTACGAACTTGTCGACGATGTCGTTAAAAAATGGTTGGGATTTTATTAACTTGTTTAGTAGTTCCCTTTCAATTGAAATTTTTGACAAGTTTGTAAGTCTGTCTTCTCCCATTGTGTTACGCAGACAGGTTTTGTTTCTGTTTAAGCAAGAAAAACTCCGTTCTACGGAAATGCTAGTGGACGGAATAGTCAATATTAAGCAATGAAGTTTATAAGCTTCTTTAAAAATATATTTGTTTTCTGTTAAAATTTCCATGAATGTTTATGATTTCATATCTCTATACTGCTTATCCAGATATATGTGTTTTAATTCATATTTCAATCTTTGGAAGTCAGTAAATATATTGGGGTAGTACACATTTAAATTATTTATTGTTTTTGTAAGAAATTTATTGGAATACTCTACAAATTTTGAAGTATCGCTTAATGTAATAAAATGAAGCTTCTCTATATCTTGAAAATCTATGGTAATCTGTAATGAAATGTATCTAATATTTCATAAAATATGAATTTTATATTTTGCAAGAACTTTATTTTGTGTGAGCGTCACTTTTTTTCGTCCCTCACGGTGTTCAATTGGAACTGTTGTTTTCAAAGTCACTAATTCGAAAATTTCCATGAACGGATCCTCATTTCGTTTGCTGTTTAAGACCATTTGCGTATTTTTAATTTGTAAGATGCAAAAATTAATGTCAAATGACTTATTTTTATAGTACATTGAAAGTACATCCATAAGTCCAAAATCATAGTTTAAAAACATCCAAAAATGAAAATTCAAAGTCGTTAAATATATTTAAACAACCGACACTCTGCCTACTCGACTCCCTTCTACATTTTCCTCTTCCACTCTCCTTTTCACATTCATACAACCCTACCCGTGGATGAGCTCATCCGTGGATACTACCGTGGATGATACTCGTGAATAGTCAGGGTTGCCAAGATGAAGCCTCACAAATGTTGCTTCTATTGGCGCTAATGGATCTCAGTGTTTTCGCTGTAAACAATCCATCACCATGGTAACCATGTAAACAAAGCATTTCCTTCAATAAAGATTTTGAAGAACAACTATCGTCGCGTCACTTGGCGCTTTTTCTTGTCAGAATAGAATTTCCGTGGCATGTTTAACGAAAATGTTGACTTAGAAACATAGCCTTTTGTTCCTGAATGTAATATCAATTATATTAAAAGAATTAAATTAAAAAAGATAGTAAAGATCAAAATAAAATTTCGAGTTTCACTTTTCCAATCAAATTTTAGATCTGACAAAAAAATAAACAGAATTTAGAATTTAAATTAAAAAAAACAAAAAAAAACCATTCGTTCGAGCAGCCAGTTTTTTTAAGTGAAGCGGCGCTTCACTTGCTCCACCCGACGAGCAGCCACTGCACAAAAGTTTTGCTCACTCAAAGCCATTAAATTTGAATTGCACCAAATAAAATCCATACTTATACAATAATTTCTGCCACCTACGTATAGATTATAGCTCAAACTAGAGCTTTATTCGTTTTGTAGAAAAGGAGACTCTTTCCCCATCCTGGATTCGAACCAGGGTCCCTCCGTTTAGCCCGGAGTGTCTTGGACCGCTAGACGAATGAGGACGGGAAACAGCGCTCTCTTTCTCCGTATGTAAAGATGTTAAGGTATTATTACCCTCCGCAGGGATAACACACCGCCGGTCAATACAGAAAAGCCTCCA
>QLNU02014521.1:0-12242 GCA_006491805.2 Dysdera silvatica | reverse complement strand
CATGCTCCTTTGCGTTGTCTGTAACTTTCGTATTGCTCCAACTGTTAGACTCCATGTCTCTGATCCATAAGAGAGGACTGGCAATACACACTGGTTGAAGACCTTTCTTTTTAGACACAAAGGCAATTTCCCCTTCAGGATAAAACTGTTTCTTCCAAATGCACTCCAGCCAAGTTTAATACGTCTGTTGAGTTCTTTCATAATGTTGCCATCCATTGAAATCAGCTGGCCAAGGTAAATATATGAATCAGCAATTTCTAGCTCAATGTTGTCAACTTGTATTTTTGTTTCCTCTACAAAATTATTGAACATGATCTTAGTTTTTTGTAGGTTCATCTTGAGTCCAACTTCTTTACTTCTAGTTGAGAGCTCCTGTACCATGTCTTGGAGTTCTGATGGGTTCGTTGAAAAAATAACAATGTCATCAGCAAACCGCAAATGATTTAAATATTCACCATTTATTTTTATTCCCCTGTTATTCCAATTTATTTGCTGAAAAATCATCTGTAAAGCTGAAGTAAAAAGTTTTGGAGAAATGGTATCTCCCTGCCTCACACCTTTACCAATTTTGATAGTTTTGGTATCTTTATGTAACCGAAATTTTGCACTTGCATTTTTATACACACGTTTCACCATGTCAATGTACACATCCTCGATGTCTGCTGATCTTAAAGAGTTGATGACTGCTGATGTTTTAATAGAGTCAAAGGCCTTCTCATAGTCAATAAATGCCACACACAATGGAAGTTCATATTCATGTGTTCTTTCAATTAATTCTCTTAATACTTGAATATGGTCCACTGTACTGAATCCACTTCGAAATCCAGCTTGTTCTCTTGGTTGAGCTGCATCTAATTTTTTCTGCAGGCGATGTGTTAGCACTTTTGTGAAGATTTTATAAATAGCAGGTAACAAGCTAATTGGTCGGTAATTTTTTAAATCCTCTTTATCACCTTTTTTATGCAAAAGAATTACTGTTGCAGAATCCCATTGGTTTGGTATGTTACCACTGTTGAGGCATTTGGTAAAGAATTTTGCGAGTATGTCTTCTACATGTTCTCCAGCTTCTTTTAAGATATCTAATGTAATGCCATCATCGCCAGGGGATCTTCCTTTCTTCATACTTTTTATTGCAAATGCTACTTCTTCTTTTAAGATTTTAGGAGCTGTTCCTTCGACTATTTCAATGTCTTCGTTTAATTCACTGTTACTTTCGTATAGATTTTTGTAGAATTCTTCAACTCTTCTAAGTATTTCTTCCCTATTTCTTGTTACGGTGCCATCCTCTCCTTTTAATGCAATGATGTGTTTCTTCCCAATAGACAAACTCCCTTTAACAACCCTAAGGCTCTTGTTGCTTTCAATGGCCTTCCTTACTAACTCACAATTGAATTTTCTTATATCTTCTTTCATGTTTTTGCGCAAAGTTTTGCAAAGTTCTACATACTCGATCCTGCAACTGGTATTTTGATTGTCCACCTTCATAAGTCTTCGCCTTTTCATGAGTTGTTTCGTCTTCTCAGATAATTTGCTATTCTGCTTTTTACATATTACACCACCAATTTCCCCAGCAGTTTCAATTATTGTCTTAACAATGTTTTCATTTGCTTCTGAGATGTCAACTTCTTCAATAAGTCCTTCCAGTGCAGAAAAGCGATTTTTTAATTCCAACTTGAATGCCTCGGTATTTTCTTTTAATTTCTTTAAATCCACCCTCTTACATACTTGTTTCCTAATGAGCTTCTGCCTTTCTAGTTTAGTATTTAAGTGCATTTTACATCTCACCATTCGATGATCACTTCCAGTATTAAATCTGTTCAGTACGCTGCAATCTTCAATAATTGATTTCTTGTTTGCCAGTATATAGTCAATTTCGCTGGTTCCTCCATTGGGGTGTTTCCATGTCCATTTTCTTTGCGGTTTCTTCTTAAAAAATGAATTCATGATGCTAAGATTTTCAGCTTCGGCAAATTCTATGAGTTGATCGCCACGTTCATTCCTTTCCCCGTATCCGTATTTACCAACCGAT
This sequence comes from Dysdera silvatica, assembly GCA_006491805.2. Classification (NCBI taxonomy): domain Eukaryota; kingdom Metazoa; phylum Arthropoda; class Arachnida; order Araneae; family Dysderidae; genus Dysdera; species Dysdera silvatica. The sequence goes on along the minus strand of QLNU02014521.1, from coordinate 10,213 downwards.
GTCTCTCCTTGTTCCTGTTGTCCAATTCTTGCATTAAAATCTCCCATGATGAGCTTGATGTGTTGTTTCCCCTTGGTATGTAGCTGTTTGATTTCTTCATAGAATTCCTCAACCTCCTCGTCGGTATGGCTTGATGTTGGTGCATATGCCTGTACTATCTGAAGTTGGTATCGCTGGGTTAGTTGAACAACGAGCCTCGCTGCTCGATCTGACGTGCTTTCGACTTCAAGAAGGTAGTCTTTAATTCTTTTGTTGATTAAGAAGCCAACACCACTTGTTCTTCCAGTTTCCGTTCCTCTATAATAAAACAAATGTCCACTTTTAAGTTCCACCAACTCTTCACCTTTTCTTCTAACTTCACTGAGTCCTACAATGTCCCATTTGATCTTGTCAAGTTCTTCTTCCAATTCTTGAAGTTTTGCTTCAGAAGCAAGGGATCGTCCATTATACGTTGCCAAGGTCAATAACAAACGGCAGCCTGGGCCATTCCAGTGATTCTTAGCACCCCCTGCTTTCATGCCACGCTGACCGCTGCCTTGATCAGGAGCACTCCAGCACCTGGAGACTAGGGGCCATGGTTTTTGGTGTATTAGCATATTGGAGGAATTAGCCATCATTTCACCACGCTGGCTAGACGGGTTGGTGAATTAGCCCTCCCCTTCCGCCTTTCCATCCGTGCAGCAAATATTAATTTGCCTCTTGGATAGAAAGCCCGGCCCGCACCACTTGAAGGCGGGGTAGGACACTAGGTTACTGGCCCGGCCGGTTCCACACATCGTCACATGCGTTCAGCGTGTGGGTCTCCTTCCAGTTAGATACCAGCAACCCTTTTGCAGGCCATATATATATATATAATATATGAGAAAGGTACTACAGTAAACATCATTAAATTCTGACTGCTCTGGAATATAGCTAGTCTGGAAGCTTCCATGACGCTTTCAGGGGTTTCAGAATATCAAAATTATTTTGATAATACAGTATCGAACTCGTATATAACAAGCATGATGGAATCTACATTTTTGTTCATTATATCTAATTTCTCTTTAAAAACGGGTTACTGTTAAAATATGATTAAAAGAAAACTCATGAGACGTAGAATAGCCAAAACGAATATCATCACCTTTATGTATATTAGGTATCATATTTAAATATCAGAAATTTATATATTTTTGCTTCATTACTTTAAAAAAATATTGTTTTAAATCCCGTAAGGCAACTTTTTTTTCTTTGTAAAAATGGGAAGATCTGTTTTTAGACTCAACCTCCTCAAATTAAAGGGAAATTTTGCCGAACTGCTGCCCACTACAAGCTTTTTTTTTTTTTTCGCAATAAAATACTTCCTTCTTCCCGTTTATTTTGGATATAAATAACCAAACAAGTGTTTTGTTTTCTCTCGTTATAACGAACAGGATTTTCGTTATAACCTAGCGCGTTCTAACCGGGTTCGGGTTCAACACTCCAAGACCACCATGAACAAAATATAATTTTCAATAATTTTTAAGAGTATTAAAGGGCTCTGAGATCAAAATACGATATTTTGGGCTCACTGCTTTTTAACCACCGTGTTGGCGAAAATTGTGCGAATTTGGCGAGGAAATAGTTAAGGTTACCCTTTACTAGACATACACCGCTCCTTTTCATTAATGCAATAGCTCAGTTTGCTTCACAGACAGGCAAAACCGTTCATTAAACGATTATGTCAGTCACTATAAGCAGAATCGACGACAGGGGCGGCAACAGGGACAGCAGCCTTGGGGGGCCCGAATGAAGTCTAGGGGCGGCGCTAGCAAAGACCTATGCTAGGGGGCCAGGTCCATGGAAGGGGGCATGGGCCGGTCGAAGTGAGCCTGAGGGCCCGCGTAGACTCTCGGTGCCCCTGACTATAAGCTGTGCAAAATCATTCAGTAAATCTTCAAGTTAAATTAGATTTTTTAATTTAAATTAGACAAAAACTGTTGATTAAAATTTTTACGCACAAACACAATGTGCAAAATAGTTAAAAGCTTGTTGCAGATATGACATATAGCAGTGCTCTCTGTTACTAATAGTGTGAACAAACTTCGCTCGTTCGAACTTTAGACTGAAATTTGGCATTCTAGTAATAGGAAACACTTCAAAGACGAACCTACGAGCATATTCTTACTAGGATCCTCATAGAACATGCTGGCTTCTCTCATCTTTTTATAGGAAAGAATTCTCCTACATGTAATATCTGCATCTTTAGCAACTGTTTGACATGTTTCGTTTGTTCGCAAATGTTTCGATCGGCAGAAGTTATTTGTTTTTAAACAAAACGACTTTAACTTGAGCGATATTCTATGTAATTCCTTAGATCACAAAACTATTTCTAAATTTTTGTCCGATATTGGTTTTTACAAAAGAATGTGTTTTATGGGACCCTTCTACAAACTTTAATTTTTATGTTTAAAAATTTATTCATTTCGTTTGGTGCAACCTGACCTAGTGCCATAATCATTCAACTAACCATTCAGTAAGTCATTAATTGAACGATTAATTCACTTAATCGTTCAATGAATGATTAATCTACTTAATCATTCAGTGAACAATTAATTCACTTAGTCATTCGGAAAACTATCCATTCACTTAGTCATTCAGAAAGCTATCCATTCACTTAGTCATTAAGTGAACGATTCATTCACTTAGTCGTTCAGTGGACGATTAATCCACTTAGTCATTTAGTGAACGATTGATCCTTTTAGTCGTTGGCGCAGTATAGCCCAGATGCTCTTGCGCCATAAAAAAGCCAAACAAACAAACAAACCTTTTAGTCGTTCAGGGAACGATCCATTCATTTATTCATTAAGAAAACGATTTGTCCACTTAGTCATTAAGTGAAAGATTCATGAACTTAGTCATTCAGCAAATGATTCATTCACTTAGTCATTCAGGGAACGATCCTTACACTTTAGTCATTAAGTGAACGATTCGTTCACTTGTCGTTCAGTGGACGATTGATTCACTTAGTTTTTCAGAGAACGATTCGTTTATCTAGCCAGTTGAATGAACGATTTATTGAGCGGTTTTGTCTACCTCAAATCCACTTACCTTCGTTAAAGCTTCGATAATGTTCGGGGTTAAAGAAACTTGGTTGTTGTTCGCCGCTGCGGTGACGGTCTCAACCTAAAGCGTAAAATTTTTATTCACGAATTAATTCATCATTTCAACGTTCACAGTGAATATTTAAAAAAAAAGAATGTGATAAATTTTAACGAACTTACATCACTCTGTAGGGTCTGCACCATGGCATGCATTTGCGTCGCCAACTGAAGCTTTTGTCGCCATTCATCGCGTTCGGATAATAGAACCTCTCTCTCCCGCTTCATTCGGTCATATAGTCCTCGTAGTTTCGCTTGAGATTCCCTAATTTCCAACAGGCTGCTATGTAACTGGAAATTTTCATTAAAATATAACATTAAAATATAACATTAAAACTTAACATTAAAACATAGCGTTTTTACTATAAATTGTTTGGAATATTAGGCGAACAAAGAAAACCCACACAGGAGAAGTCGGGTCAGTATGCAGGGGCGTGGAAAAGGGGGCCTCAGAGAGTTCAAGGCCCCCCCCCCGAGATTTGATTCTATTCACACACATTCGTTCTATTTGATACCATATTACGCATGCTATCTGTTGTGAAGCTAATTGAGCCCCCCATAATTTTTGAATTTATACGCCTCTGTCAGTATATGAATAAGACCCTGTAGGAAAATGACCATGGAAAAAGAATTGAATAAACCGAAGACAGTAAGTAGTTCCAACATTGAAAAGCTGTGTTCTCATTCTAATTTAATAATACAACGAAAATTCAATAAGTTGAAATTTTCTATAAATTGTAGTAGTAGTAAGAAATGATGAACAAAAGTATGTATTTCAATTCCTCGAATTTTCGAAACTTTGTAAGTTTTTTATAGCCTTCTGAGGTTTGGCTTATCGGGGTTTCACTGTATACTTTAACATTAATTTGAAACACAAAAATGTCGGTCTACTTAAGTAGGTGGATCGTGTATATAAATATGTAACGTGTGTGTATAAAATAACATTTGAGAAGTTGGCATCATGTCATAGCGTGCAATATTGTCAAATTACGAGAACTGACGCGATCGACCAAAAATTGCTTTACGATCAATAAATCGATCGTGATCGATCTGTTTGCCATACCTAATACGTAAAAAAATTATCAAGAATATTAAAAATGTGGGTAAAAATGTAGTTAATTCAAGCCAAATATATGCCACCGCCAATCTATCTTCATCGGAATCCTCCATTTCCTGATGCATTTAGAACATGCATCAGGGAATGTTGGTCTCGATAACTATCTGAAAGCACAAAAAAGGACTGGAGAGCATAAAGAAAATAAAAAGGAGATGGTGCTATACTTGGCGACGAATAACCTAAAAAAAAAACACAAAAAATCGCCAAGGGACCTTATATTGAAGATGAACCATGTTTACCTTCATCGGAAGCCGCCATTTCCTGATGTATTTGGAACACGTATCAGAAAATGGCGGTTTCGATAACTGGTTGAAAGCATTAAAAATGACTGGAGAGCATAAAGAAAATAAAAAGGACTGGAGAGCATATAGAAAGTAAAAAGAACTGGAGAGCATAAAGAAAATAAAAAGGACTGGTGAGAATAAAGAATATAAAAAGAGAAAATTTCACTCACGAAAAGGGAGATAGTGCTACACTTGGCGACTAATAACCGCAAAAATCGCCAAGGAAACCTTATATTAAAGATGAGCCACGTTTTTCTCACTTACTTCTGACATTTTGCGGCGATTTTCTTGTTGGTCTTTATCGGAGACTTCTCTAACGTGGTTAACTTCTCTCCGAAGAACTTGTTTTTCTTTCTCCTTTTCAACTTCAGCTTTTTCAAGTCTGTTCTTAAGGTCCAACACCAACTTCTGAGACTCGGCCAGCAAGTGCTGCTGCTCTCCTCTCTCTTTCTCCCAAGCCAGTTCCAACCTGGTACGAGCAAGGTTTCTGGTTTGCCCTCGTGTGGTCTCGAGAATTTTCTGTTCTTCCAACTTCAGAAAAGAAAAGTCAAATATGATTTAATACATATATACTGCACTTGTGGCAAGCTTGACCTAATTACCAACAGTAAGCTTCCGCTTAAGAATATAGTTCCGTGAAACAACACAAATTTAAAACCAAATGTTGATGCACTGCGCAAAAAGTATTAAACAAAATGTGCACAAACAAAAGTGACGTAATTATTTCACTGATTAAGAAAATTAAATTTGGCAACCTAAATATCTAATCTTTGACCTAATCTTTGTAATATTATCTAATCGCGAAAGATTTAAATCTATAAATTATAAAGTTGGGACACGCACTTCGGCAGAATCATGCCTGAATTCTTCAAAACAAATGCGTAAATGAGAAAAAGTCAACATAGAATTACGCGACTTCTAAACAAGTAGTGTTGTTATCTTCTTACCGAAAGTTTTAACGGTCTTTTTTCTCAAATTTCCGCATGAGTTTTATCATTTCTTTTTGCTGCCAATAGAGGGCGGTACTTGCCAAGGGGTTGTGTGGTGATTCCGTTAGTTTCTACCTCCACCCTCAACCGCCCAACTCGCATATTTGTTCCGAAAAAGACAGGTCTGTCTTTTTAGAACAACTGTATTAATGACTGTTTCATCATAACAGTGATGATACACATAACAGTGATTGATGAAACAGTTGTTAACGATTTAATAAACTGCATACCTCCGCCAGTTTTGTATTTCTTTTGATCAGTAATACAAGCTGTTTGACAAGTACAAAATGAAAATAGTGCACCTCAGGTAAAGGACACATCTATTTAACAGACAAAATGTACGATCCCGTACATTTCCCTTATTGGGAGGTAACAGTGTAGTTTTATATAAGCAAACGAATATCAATATATATATATACTTTAACAGTATTAATTAGCATAAGATAATTAATTATTACAGTAAAACCGTCATTAGCTGACACTCAGTGGAGAGGAAAATTAAAAAAAGAGGTGTCCGTAAAGTAGGGGATATTATTACGAAGGAGTTTCTTACTAGAGAGTTTTATCTACCATATCTGCGGGGTGTCCGTTAAGAAGTGTTTTATTATGTAAGATACATAGGCATATTAATTAAAATATGGTATGAATTATGATTAATATAGCTTTTCTAATTTGATTAGTGTATGGCGGATTATAGTAAATAGAGCCCCTAGAATTATAGGCTAACGCGTCAGCCGCCATTTTATTGTACACTTCCGGTAAAATTTACCTTGGCAATAAAGGTTTTCCACTTTAGAGCAATGATCGCTATTTTGGCATAAAAATAATGAACACTTCGCGATTACCCGACGAAAGTAAAGATTGGCGCAAATTTTAAGATGTCGCCAATAAATACAATTTGCAACCATAACTTAACCATCAAAATGGCGGATAAATGGCGGTGAGTCAAAAATAATTGGCGGATGCGCCAGCTCCCTTTTTCACGAACCATAATAGTACACAGTAAGGTAAAAACGTCATTCTTCACTTTGTAGATTTCAAGCACTGTTACCACTAAATTTACAGAACTGTATAACTTTTATAATTATTGTTTTCGTTCTTATATGATGCTTTTAAGTGTTACAAATGGCAACAGGGAATGTAATTTATTTTCATTGTGTTATTATGTTATCATTATTTTATTTCCTGTATTTGGCAACATTTTAAATGTTTATTTTAGGAAACATTCCGGGTAGCAGAAGCGTACGGTACTGTCTCTCATACAGAATCCACGGGCTCACAATGGCGGCCACTCATACTATTTTTAATATACCGCGTGCGTTACGTTGTAAAAATTATTACGTTACGTTGTAAATACTATTACGCTACGTTACAAACATTATACAATAATTTTTGCCACCCACGTTTCAATTACAGCTCAAACTAGAGCTTGTGTAATTTTGGAGAAAAAGAGACGCTTTCCCCATCCTGGATTCGAACCAGGGTCCCTCCGTTTAGCCCGGAGTGTCTTGGACCGCTAGACGAATGAGGACAGGAAACAACGCTCTCTTTCTCCGTATGTAAAGATGTTAAGGTATTATTACCCTCCGCAGGGATAACACAATTGCCAAATATGGTCAATTATATATATTTAGCAATTGTGTTATCCCTGCGGAGGGTGATAATACCTTAACATCTTTACATATGGAGAAAGAGAGTGTTGTTTCCTGTCCTCATTCGTCTAGCGGTCCAAGACACTCAGGGCTAAACGAAGGGACCCTGGTCCGAATCCAGGATGGGGAAAGCGTCTCTTTTTCTCCAAAATTACATAAGCTCTAGTTTGAGCTATAATCATTACATGGGTGGCAAAAATTATTGTATAATAAATTCCCCCACGAAAACTCACAAAAATCTCGCCCCGGAGGCTTTCTTGTGTTGACCATATTTGGCAATTGTGTTATCCCTGCGGAGGGTAATAATACCTTAACCAAATCCATACTATCTTTGCTAAATCCGGAAACGCATTACATACGGGCTCGGGTCATACTGTGCTTAAAAATGTATGTATAATTTTTTCACAGCTGAATAGAAAGTGTAACTTTGTCCTTTATTTCCTTTTCCATTAGGACAAGCCATATTCTTTCATATTTAAAGCAGATGGAAAGTTTGCAAAATGATATTAAAAGTAACGAGCAGACGATGAAGGAATTCGAAGAACTCGCTGCGTAAGTTAATAAAACCCTTAGAATATCAAGTACGGAAGAATGGGGACCAGATTTATTTAAAAACGATAGTTTTTCGATGCATGTGTAGTTTATAATGCAGTCAACTTAATGATGGTAACTCATAGCAATGGCGGATCCAGAAATTCTTTAGTAGGGGATGATTTGTTTCCGATTCATAGTTTTAGCCAAGTGTCCTGTACCTTTCACTTTCCATGATATCATCCCTCCGCAAGTGGGGCCATTGCCCTCCCTTGGATCTGCCAGTGAATCATACATATAGATAGAAATAAGATACAAGGCACCAGGGAGGAAATTTACATGCAAAAGGTTAAACACTGGTAAAATAGCAATGAAAAAGATCACTCAAGCATTTGGACACAGTAGAAGTCCTTCTGAACATTACACCTGATGAAGGACTGCTGCATACCTATATAAAAGTGAGCAAAGTCATTCACTTAGTTAATGTGTTTTTTTCTTCTCGTTCTTCTAAAAGAATGTGTTCATGTAATTAATTCTTTTTGGTTATTCATAAAGTGACAATGTGTGATTATTCTCATTCATCATGCACACTTCCCTACTTAAACGTAACTTAATTATTCTTAAATCGTCTTCAGATATATACAGTGTGTATGTGCTTAGGAACTGCATCAAAAAGCATTCTTTTCCAATTTGTAGTCATTGTGTTTAATGCACTTTTTCTGTAATGTATTTAAGAGAAGTTGTAATAACTTATTGCAATTAAATAATTACTATTAATTAATAACAATCATTCGTGCTGCTATTGGAATAATTTTTTATTGGTTGACTATGTTTTATTGTACAAGGATATTAATGTTTGTGCTGCTCCAAATAAGATATCAATAACTCATGTAAATCACATTATTGTGATATTATTTTATTTGAATTAAATGATAATTATCATGTAAGAAAACATACATATCCATACTGAATTGCATTGCATTTTCATATGCACATGTATGCGTCAATCATGCTTGTGGACATTATGACACTTTTGGGTCTAGTAACAGATAGTTAAACATGCAAAATATACATATTTTTCAAAGCTCTAGACCAACTCACCCACCCCTTCTGCCACTGGGTATGTTACAACTTTCAAATGATCCATATGACCTTGAAGCTTTATTTCTTTGGCAACAGATGTGACTATGTCATTCCACGATTTATGAAACTTGCTGCTTGTCATCACACTATTGATTCTACTAAAATTAACATAGAAGACAGTTCACTATTGCATAGAGGTAATTTTGTCAGTATTACCTATTGACAAATTAAGACCCTGTTCAGAGCAGCATGTCCTTGTGCTGTAAATGTTAAAGTTAAAAGAATTGATTATATATATACCATCAAACGGGGGGTACTTAGCCCACTGGGATGAGATTGCTAATTTTTCAAAAAAAAATGTTTTGATCTCTGCAGTGACGTCACACTTGCACTTTGAGGTTCGGTTACGGCCATTATGAGAGCTCGAGGGTATTAAGAAGACAATTAGATGCCAGGACAGACCAGAGTTTGTGTTTATACCGGTGTTGCATGTTCGTTTTGTTTATTCCTTAAAACAAGGTTTTTTACATTTGTGGTAGATCTACTTTTAGAAACGACAAATTTTTTATTGACGGTCTAAAACAGTGCCTCCCAAACTAGGTGTGCCCCATTATTGGGGCTTGAAATGTTTTTAAAGCATGCATATTCTCAGAAACATTTTTTAACTTTTGAAATGAAGTTTAGAAAGTTGTTCTTGTGTTTTCTGTGGAATTTTGAATGAATGAAATTTTTCATTTGGGGAGGGGAGACAGGCCCCTATGCCCATCCCCTGGATATGTCCCTAGTTAGAGCTAGGTGGTGCACAAAATATCGACATCCTAAAAAGCAGGTCACGGATCCAAAAGTTTGAGGACCACTGGTCTAAATGATGATGCATTATTAAAAAAGTTTCGTGCATGGCGAAGAAGCATGCTTTTGAGTGCAACAGTTTTTTTTACAAAGAATGATTAACTTGACACTTGCATGCCTAAAAAAAAGCTTGTAACTGATCTATACATTAATAATTTCCTAATACTAGTATGGCCAGTGTAAAGGGTTCGGAAGCAGAAATGCAGTACCACAAGAACCTGGAACCTGAAGTCGCAGCCACCTATGAATTGTGCACTGAAATCAAAGGCGGAAAAATGAAGTAAGAAAAAGATTTTATAATCAGGTTAATTATGCCCATGTACAGTTGTTTGTTAACAATCAGAGTAGTTGTATGCACACAAGCAAGATAATTATGCACACAAACAATTAGTGTGAAGTTCAAAAATATTATGGCTCAAGGTTTAAAAATCTCTAGAGTGAGCCCTTGGTTATATGAACTTAGGCTAGACTTTCCCTGCCTTGTTCACCTCATGGGGAAGTGGAAGCATGGATGCCCATAGGCAGACAAGGGGGTGGGGGATACAAGCCCCACACTCGCTTCTTTGGACATTTTTTTTTTTTTAAATACTGA
>QLNU02014520.1:48037-59161 GCA_006491805.2 Dysdera silvatica | reverse complement strand
GGGGGGGGGAGTAGGAAGAGACTGCCAAGAAAACAGGGGTTGGGAGGTGGAGAAGAGGGAGGAGAAAGAGGGGTAGGGGTGAAGGGGAGGGAAGTTAGAGGGGTAGGAATGAAGAAGAGGGTAGGAGGGCAGTTAGAGGGGTAGGAATGAAGGCTGGAGGAAAAGGGGTGGAGCCTGTAATGTGACGTAAGCAACATGGCGGCAAGGCAGGACAAAGTTGCCATGCGGGCTGGAAACACTTCCCACTAAAAACGAAATGGGATGGTATATGTACTAGCGCCCAATTTTATTTTGGGACATACATCATTGACGATTAACCGTTACACTTGTTTGTGAACATACTTTAGAAATTTTAGCAGGAAAACATTTCACAAAATGCAATTATGGCATATATTTAAAACATTAAAAATGAAAACAAAAGGTGGTGACAATATCACGTTCGTTACCCAAAACTCACTCTATTCCCTTGAAAATGCTGCAAAATCCGCTAGATTGCTGTAGCATGTGAGAGTGTGTATGAAGCCCAAACAAGCTGTAAGCGAGCGTGCATTGTTTTTTCGGACGCAAGGAGCTTTTTTGTGAATCAGTATTTTTCCTATCTCAGTTAAAGCCTAGTGGGGGGGGGGTGCCCCCACATTCCCCGCCACCAAAAATAACCATCAGTAAAGCACGGAGTAGTACTCTCCTGCCGTAGAAAGCAATGGCAGCTAGTCACTGTGTGCCAATTGCCAGGTTTTGAGTTCTTGGAAACACTGCACTAGATTCTGCTAAAATTGCGCTAGTTTTAGCGGGGGGGGCGGTAACGAACGTGATATTAGAGCCATAAATTCAAATACATTCACATTACTTACTGCAACTTAAATAATGCTGCGTCCACATATAGTACTAATGCACTTAGTAAAAATTTGGTACAAATACAGTAAATTCTCTCAACACCGCCGTTCTAATTACTTTCCATTTAACGACGGTAGTTTGAAGATCCAGCAAGTTTTTCAAAGTATTAATGAATATATCAATAACCATCTTTTTCTGTTTAACGACGTTTTTCTACGTCCCTTAAAAACCGTTAACGAAAGAATAAGTGTATACACTCTAAATTGTATAATAACTAACATAATTAAGATTAATTTACTTAGTAGAAAATGGATGATATACTTAATGAATATATATACAAGTATTAAAAAATACACATTCGAAGTAAGTATCAACAAAAACAAAAAAAAACTTACATTTTAAAATTATTTGTGCCTTGGGATGAAACAGGCTTCTTTGTAATCAGACTAAAATAAACGTTGAAAGCAAACACGCGTGCAAAAGTTCTGCTGTAAATATTTAACACGTATAATACACACAATTTAAATTCAAACACTCCGTAATTCCAGTTTAAACCGCACGAATATTAATATTTGAAACACGAGTATACAACACGCATGTTTGACATAGCCAATGTATTTTGAAGCTTTCCCTCCTTTGGTCACGTGTTTCTGCCCAGAATTCCCCGTTCTCATAGCCCTGCCTATATTCTATATGCGTAAAACCAGCATTGGGGCCCCAAAATCCTTGTCCCCAGTCCTGCCTCAGTTCGGTATGGGGGGCTTTATTTAGGGAGAAATTTGGATACAAAACTCTTGGTAGCGGCATTTTTTACCCTTTACAGATTAAACCGCAGAAAAGATCAATCCGTTTTCATCCTAATGAATTCCGCTTCGATGACGAAAACCACGATTTTAAAACATTAAGCATGCATTATACAGAACAAAAACTTTATTTGTCAATGCCTATATTTAGTTTGAATAATCCATATATATATATACGTACTCACTTCCGTTTTTTAAAAAAATAAGGCCGAAGAAGGTCTTTAGACGGAGCGTCTTACTTTCGTTAAATGGCTTTGCAACAGTCCTTTATCATACACTTATCATATACACTTATCGTAAAGCTCTCGAAACTTCTCGTTTCAATCTGCAGCTTGAATAAACACGATATAGTAACGCTCCCGCGTTTAAATTTTGAACCGTGGAAACGCCCGCTTCCTGCGCCAAAACGAAGGCTTGTAAAGACATAACGGAACAGAAACTCCTCGACAAACGAAAAGTGATAACAACGCGAAGGTTACAACATTTTGGCCCTTTCTCGCCAATTGGGTTTTTTTTTTCCGTTTCTGTCTCGCTGCATTCCCATGCAGTTACATAACGGGAGGCGTCATGCGATAGCATGTTATCAACGATTTTGTTGAGCTGGGCTTTCTCAGCTGCAGTTTTTTTTTTTTCAACGAAGCAGGGTTCGTGTTGTGTATAGAGATCTAGAAATCGATTTCAGAAACTTTCCTCAAAATCATTATAACAGTTTGTACCCGTTTGTACAGTTTTCCATATACAGTGGAAGCACGATAACCACTGGCATACGCAGGGGGGGTGGTGTTGATGGGGGTTGCAACCCCCTATTGCAATGAAATTCTGTATACTAAACATAGGAATATGTGAACTGTAGCCCTGTAACCCCATTGACCCTATAACCCCCCCCCCCGCTTATGAACTTTGCGTATGACGATAACTCAAAGTTCTCGACGGAAGCGTAGTAATTCGAAACTTAGGGGGGAGCTCGAGTGCTTTAAAGAAGATTATGTGATGCGGCTTTAGATAATGTATTTGATATCCAATTGGGGTGGGGGGCTTGAGCATCGGCGCCGACGGCATAAAAATATTGGGGGAGGGGACAATATACCAGTAAAAGGCATTTTGTTTCAAATTTAAGGGGGGATATGAAACTTTAATAGTGACATTGGGGGGGACGGTCCCCCCGCTAACAGCGCTCGTGGGCTTGAGCCCCTAAAACACCCCCTTTCTACGCCAAAGGTTTTCGATAAACCGAAGCAAATCTCATTTCTTTAAAATACACTTTGAGCACCACTTGACTCTCGATAATTCGAAAAGTAGATAGAATAAACCATAGGCGTACCCCGAAAGTTCAGAGCGGGGGGGTTATAGACTGAATGGGGGGGGGGGTTACAGAGAGATAACCCGCGTATTCCTATGTTAAATATACAAAATTTCATTGCAATGGAGGGGCGGGGGGGTTATAGCCATAGGCGCCAACTTGAAAAATTACCGGGGGGGTTCCAAAAATTTTAAATTAAATAACCGGAGAATTTTTTAAAGGATTCAAGTATAATTTAAATTTCATTATCAGATTATCTGGTACAATAAGACACTTGAAATGTTAAAATGAAGCAAATTATAGAAAAATATTTTTTCTCTAGATAATTATTTAATTTATTTTACTTTCGTACGCGCAACATTAATATATACAACACACACAAATGCTGTTGTTTCCAATTCAATTATCTTCATAAAAAAAAAATAAAAAAATGTAAAATTTACTTTTAGGTGCTATTACCAATTCTAAAAATGCCAACTTTTGTTTCCTTCAAATTATTTCTGAATTACAATTTTGTTTTCAGTACTTTAAAGACTTTTGGGAGTGGCTTGTTACCCCGATGTCAAAATTACTTAAACGTGACGTCTTGTAAACCTTTTTTTGCAATCGGGTGTGAAGGGGTTTCCCCTAAACGTATGTACCCGTCCCCCTATAGTTTTAGGATTGCTGCCAAAATACTCATTGTCAGTCGTATTCCCCCCCCGCACAAGGTCTCTCTTTTAAAAGAACTTGGCTGAAATAAAAGCTAGATTTCGCAGGCGTTCCAGGGGTTGAGGCAGAACAAAATAAAAACTAAAGAAAAGGGTGGATCCTCCAGCTGTTGAAAGATTGGGTGGGTCAACTTACCGGCCAACATATTTTCGCCTTTATAACCATGACCGCTGAAGGTTCTCTTCTCTGCATGTAGAGCTAGAGACTGAACTTTTGTATTTTGTGTGAACCCAGACAAAACGAAAAATTTGCTTTTATAAAAGGTGCAGTGAACAGGGTATAAATAATGAAAATATTGAAGACTTGATGACGAAAAACTTCGTGCATATATTTCCGTACGCAGTAGCGTAGCTAAGAGGGGCGGCAATTATCCTTTAAAACACAAAATTTATTTGTTATCCCATTGGGGGGCGGCGGCAATGATAGTCACTCGCCCTGAGCGGCAAAATATCTAGCTATGCCACTGTCTGTACGCGTATTGTTCCCACGAGCAAAAACATTAGGGGTTCAAGGAACCCTCAATTATTGAGGGTTGAAAAGGTGTCTCGAACCCACAAAATCGGCGCCACTGGTTACAACCAAGGGCGGACACGGACACAGGGGGTGGTCACATGGGTCATGACCCCTCCCAAAAATATATTTTTTCACTGTAAAAAATTCCAACTTTCATGAAAAATGAAGGGTGTTATTCCAAGACCATGGCAAATTCTGTCCTTGACTCCCCCCAAAATGAAAGTCTGTGTCCGCCCCTGGTTACAACTCCTCTCAACATCCACCTGCGTACGCAGTAAACTCAACCATTAAGGATTTGCAGGGAACTGAGAATAAACGTCATAAAACAGAACAAGACGCAAATTGGAATGTGTACAATTTGTTAGCCAGGGTTGCAAAATACCCTTGTTAAACGGGAATAGTCCCTAATAAGAATTAATCCTTATTTTCTTTTTAATTTCATTCGATATTAGGTTACCGAATTATTATAACCAGGTTCAATCACCATCAGTTTTGATAACTTATATTCTCTTCTCACTGGCGTAGGCAGGGATGGGGGTGTTGATGGGGGTTGTAACCCCCATTGCAATGAAATTTTGTATATTTAACATAGGAATGTGTGAGTTGCAGCTCTGTAACTCATGCCAATGAGTCCCGCTTATGAACTTTCTGCGTACGCCTTTCTTCTGTACTTAAATTTAAGTTTAAATTACATTTAATGGCAGCCAAATTCAAGTACCAAGACGAAAGCAATGATGAAATGGACCCTTAAAACATTTAATTATATCAGTGGCGTGAGGAGGAGGAGGAAGAGGGGTTGGTGTCAGGCCCATATTTACCCTTAGGCTCACTAGACTCGAGGCTAAGGGCGCCAACCTTTTAGGGGCGCCGATTTGGAAAAACTACCAGACCTCAAAAACCGCTGACATACAGTTGGGCGAAATGTTCGAAAACCAGACATTAAAAAAAAACAAAAAACCTTTGGCATTATTTCATGTTCTTCATACTAATCTGCCCAAAAATATGTTTCCATCATTAAATTTGATTAAAAATTCCGACCGAAAATATTTTACGAAGCTCACACTTTGAGCAACTATAGTGATGTTCCATCTTTGACACATATGGTTTCAAGGAACTTTCACATTGAAACTAAATAACAACGATAGTTAAAACAAACTCTTACAAGACGCTATGCAACAGTAGGATAAGGATGGTTTCAATTTGCTTTCGTTTGCAATTTTTTTTTAATGTTATTTTGTTGAAAAATAATGAAAAATAAATGATAAAATAATAATATAATAAGTTTTGATTGCTGTTGTGGTCCTCCCCCCCCCCCCCATCAAGTTGAATGGGTGATGATTATTTAAGTTTTCACTTATCGCAGCTTTAGAATAAAATATGCACCATAAAATTTGAGGGGTCAAATGGTGGAGAGATGAGGTGGTGAGGGTAGATAGAGGTGCCTATAGATATCTTACCAAGGGGCGCAAAATATGTAACTCTGGCCCTGGTTGGTGGAGTCATACCCCCCTCCCCCATAAAATTACATTATGGAAAGCCCCAAAATCGTGTACATATAATTATGATCCTGTAAGTTCGAATGTTGTCGAGTCATATCACTGGCGTATGCAGAAAGTTTATAAGGGGGGTTATAGGCAGAGGCGGCCATAGGGTAAGGCAAGTCGGACGACCGCCTAGGGCGTCTCACAATACTTCTATTAGTGGCACTGATTTTTCTACATTTTAAAAAGCTTTATACGAAAATTCAATTAATTTTTACGTTAAAAAATTTAAAAACAAAAATTTTCACCAGTGGCAATTTCAAATAGTGTAAAATTTCTCTGTTTAAAATGAAACAGGAAATTACTACAAAATATTATATTTCTGCAATAAAAAAAAAAGTAAGTTTGATTTATAACCTACGAATGGGAAGAGAATCTTGTCAGTTAACGTAAAAGGGGCAGAAAAATCGTAAATATTTTTTTATTAATAATAATTTTAAGTTAATAATTTTTGTATTATTACGAATAATGTTGTGGGCTTTATTTACTTAATAAAGGCCTTACTTTACTTAATTAAGGTGGGACTTATTTATTATAATTGTAAATATGTGGTTGAAAAAGAGGTAATTGTTTAGGGAGTGGTTTCCATACTGGCACTATAACTAGTACTAGTATAGTGCCAACTATAACTAGTCTTATAGTTAGGAGTTATAACACGTTTGGATTAATGCGATTATTTTTTAATTTCGAAATAACTGCCGCAGATGCAAAAAAAAATGAGCATAAATATATAATATAACTATACCAAATATTACTATTTCCGTTATTTGGACTTAACGTGTAAGTGTAATTTATTTGGAGGTCTAATTAAACCATCCACCCAAATTACTTAACACGCTATATATAGACGTGCAAAGTAAGAAAATAGTATGAAATAGTATTTACGACTAATCTTAGGTATGAATAAGCTCTATGTCGAACGAGAATATTGTGATTTGAGCAATAATTTAGATATAAAGTTACAGCAAAACTAAGTCACAGCGTTCAAGTTAAATGTAAATATATTCTGTTGTACACACTTGAGTCGCTGATTAAATATGATCGTTTATTTAAATGTATATTTCATTTCCTTTTAATAATTTGCTTCTCCCCCTTGTCCTCCCCTCTCAATCAAAAACATTTAGAATAGCTTTCAAATAGAGTGGGACTTATTTATAACGCGCACATATTTAGCGAGTTTCCGAATACAGCTAGGAAAATATGGAGTTCGTTTAGTACAGTGATTAAGTAGAATAGAATTCGATGTTTTTGATGGGCAAGATTTTTGTATCGGATACAGTAAGCGTTTCTTTAGTCCCAAGCTCTTCATTATATGAGTCCTCTTGTATAGGGCCTCGCAAAATATAGGGCCGCCTCTGGTAGGTTCCAACACATTTCGCCGCCTGATCTTACCAAACGCCAGGGGCGGCTCAAAGACCGGGCTACCCGGGCAGCCGCCCGGGGCCCCGTTTGGATGAGGACACCGAACTGAAGTCAAGTTCAAATTTTTTTTAATTGACCAAACAATAGAAAATCTCTCTAAAAAGAGAAGTTTAGAGAAATTCTTTCAGAGACTTTTGGCCACTTTTATAGGGTATATGGCTCACTGTGCATCTGTGAAAACCTTTTGTTTTCGCCCGGGGGGGGGGGCGCCAAAAATTAATTCGCGCCTCTCTCTAGAGGCGGAGCCCATGGAAGCTCTCACTTTGCCGATGCCCAGTTACGCATTAAAGCATAACAATTCAAAATTAATTCAATTAAAAAAATAATTGATTCAATTATAATCAAAGTTTATTAATTCGACTATAATAAAAATTAATTAATTCAATTTGCTACCAAAAAAATAAGTCCCGCCTTTGTACTACTACTCGGTGGCAAAAGTTGTCGTCGAAAATTTGCCACCCTAAAAATTTTGCCTCCTTAGGCTTCAGCAGGAGCGGACACAGACTTTCATTTGTGGGAGGGAGAGGGGGGTCAAGGACAGAATTTTCCATGGTCATGGAATAACACCTTTCATTTATCATGAAAGTTGGAATGTTTAACAGTGAGAAAATATAATTGGGGGGTGGGGGGTCATGGTTCCTGTGAGCCACCCCCCCTCTGTGTCCGCATTTGGGCTTCATCACAGCCTATTGGTAAATCCGCCACTGGTTATAGGGTTATAATAAGGAGGTCACACATCTCCTTACATAAGCGGATTCAACGTTTTGCCGCAACTAGGCTGCATTTTGTGGGCTACTTTTTTGACGCCCCGTCCTCCCCGTCCCCCCCAATCGATGGTAGGAGCATAAAAATTGTTACAGCTCATGTACAAAAACTTTTGTATTGACAGTCAGTACAGTGGAAATCGGTTATAACGACCTTCAAGGGACCGTGCAAATTCGGTCGTTATAAACGATATCTTTTTAAAATCATAGTAGCCTATAGTATAATACACTCTAGAGTTTTATAAATTATTTTGATAGTAAAAAGTATTAAACTTTTTGGTTTCAAAATTAAATAAAAATGGATTTAATTCTAATGAATTTAATTTCCGTTTATGTTAAATTATATTTATAGCCACACTAACTACATAACACTTTTTTTTTTTAAATTGAAAAAATTCTATAAAACACTAAAGTATACAATGTAGAAAACAAATCTAATGAATAATATTTATTGTATTACACTAATGACTTCCGAACAGTGCCGGTTTGAGAGTTTTATGGGCCTTGTGCTGAAAAAATAAAATAGGCCTCTAAAGAATATGACCCTCGTGATATTCAATTAATAAATCACGTGGCTTTTTTTAACGGTTCGTTATCTTCAATATTCAGGTTTAGCAGTAATAAAAATTTCTCGGACATTTGTAAATAAACAAGATTAAAATAACGCTTAAATTTTGATAACTAACCCACATTGTTCCGACTTATGACTGTCAAGTCACGTCGTTATATCCGATACGAATTTCCCTAGTTAGAATCTACGTAGACTACAAAATCGCCGTCGTTATATACGATGTCGTTATAACCGATACATTTAGTATGGAGTAGAATAGCAAACCAAACTTCTTGTAAAAATTCCGTCGTTATATGCGATTGGTCGTTATAACCGGCGTCGTTATAAACGATTTTCACTGTATGTTGAAAAGCACTTGAATTGAAACAAAACTCCTCCCATGAGTTAGGGTTTTGTTTCAATTTATGAGTTTGCTTTTCAACTTATAAATTGAAACAAAACCCCTAACTCATGGGAGGAGTTTGAGTTTTGTTTCAATTCAAGTGTATTTGTTTCAATCAAGCAGTGCACGTATAATAAATACCACAAGCGATTTTTGGAGAATAACTGAATTTTGAATTTTGGAAAAAATTCGAGTAGTCGAATATACTCACAAGCAATCAGTTACAAATTTGAATCATCAAAAATATTTTACATAACTTTCAAATACATACTCCCTTGTCTTATACTTCGACTATATTTGAGCCCCCGTTCTTAATTTTTCAGTTGTTACTATCCATTGTGTGACACAAAAACAATTTGTTTTAAAGTCACAGTTTAAAATTTGTTTTAATTGGCGCGAACAAACAAGGGAATATTTTTCTCAGTACCAACAAAAAATTAGTGCGAAAAATGACATCGACGTGATTCCTCAATCTGCTTGAAATTTGGAGTATAAGAACTTGTGGTCAACCTCAAGGCTGATGAGCATTGGTTGGTTTGTTGCAATTATTCTTAATATTATTCGTATGCGAAAATGCTGACTTGCAATTTTAAGTGAATCCACACATCGTTAAAAAGAAAATCGCCAATATTTTACTATTTGGATATACATCGTCATAAATTTTGTCCAAAATCACATAAAGATTCACACCTTTGAGTTCTTCTGAGTCTTGAATTGCATTTTTTTTTTTTGCAATCAGGCTAGTTTTTGCTGTTCGCGGGCCGGATGTAGCCCGCTGGCCGCCTGCCGAGAACTGGCCACGAGGCGAAAATCGTTTGCAGACCACGTTTGGGAAGCTTTCAACGTATGACGTCATCGAAATGTTGTGTCTATGGTCTCTCCGTGTTTTATTAACAAGACATTTACGGCCATTAATAACATGGATAATAAGTCGACAGGTGCCAACTATCGCCTACATCCCAGACGGACACAGTTTATATGGCGCCCTGCACGACGCCAAAATTTGGCGAAAATTTTAAATAAAAAGCTCTGTGGGCCAGTGGTTCCCCACTTTCGTATAGAGCCCCCCACGCCCCTTTGTCTTCGTTTATTTTCCATAAAATTTATAGTTTAAAAAAATAATATTATATTTTTTAATTAATCCCTTAAGCGTCGCTCCCGTCAGTATAACTGGCTGTGGTATGGATCAATATTTGTCGCCCTCGCTATATTCCTGGGCTGAAGCGTTTTGGAAGTTTGTTTGTTTGTTTGGCTTTTTTATGGCGCAAGAGCATCTGGGCTATACTGCGCCAAACATGGTGATGGCCAGCGTTTTGAAGCTAAGCAGTAGTGGACAAAATTGTGGAAACCCTTTGAAAAAAGATTATTTTAGAGGTTTGATGGCTAATAACACCACTTTTTTTTGTACCAATACTATAAAATTATATATCATTGGAAAGGTAATTTAATCAAGATTGTAATGCAATAACATTTATGAATCGTATTTTAATAGAACAGCATTCATAAAGAAGAAAGGTGATATACATAGAAAAAATGAGATATACAAAAATGTTCACCATACCAGTTAATACTTAGTTGGGTAACCTTTAGCCTTAATTACGGCCTTACAACGCTTTCCCATGGAGTGAACCAAGTTCTTTAGTTCTGCAGCTGTTATAATATGAAACCAAGATTGAATTATTGCTTCTGTTAATTGTGTTTTATTGCTGGGTTGCTTCCGACTAACAAGCTTCTTTAGCCGGCTCCATAGATTTTCGATGGGGTTAAGGTCTGGGCTATTTCCAGGCCATTCCAGCAGTTGAATATGATGATCTTGAAACCATTTTTTGCACACACGAGCAACATGACATGGAGCTGAATCCTGTTGAAATATAAATGCTTCATTATCTTGGAAAAGATCACATGCAGAAGGCTGCAGCTTGGGCTCAAGTATTTCATTTATGTATCTTTGGGCATTTATATTCCCATTGATCACGCAAATTCTGCCCACACCTCTTGATGTTATACAACCCCAAATCATAACACTAACTGGGTGTTTCACGGTAGGTGTAATGCACTCAGGATGGAAATCTTCTCCAATTCTTCTCCATACGTATTTTACGCCATCACTACCAAACAGTGAGATTTTGGTCTCATCACTCCAAATTACACTGTCCCATTGTTCCGTTGTCCAGTTAACATGGGTTTTAGCCCAGTTTAATCTTTTCAACCTCTGTTTGACAGACAAAAATGGCTTTTTTCGTGGAATTCTTGCATTTAGACCACATTCATGCAGTCTGCGCC
>QLNU02014520.1:6601-47937 GCA_006491805.2 Dysdera silvatica | reverse complement strand
AAATCAAAGAGCACAAAAAAAAAACAACCAACTTGATAGCAATTACAGAACACACTGATAAATGTCCTGTAACCTGTTGGCTCATTGCCAAAACAAGAGAAAACATGATTGGCTCATTGCCAAAACAAGATGACACCTGATTGGCTCTGTAAACACTCATGCTCATTGGCCACATTCAAATGAAGGAAAGCTACTTCATATAAATGTAAGCAAGCTGTGCTTCTTTTTTCTGGTTATTTGGCTATAACTTTTGATAGAATACAGATAATTGAACAAATGTTATTGCATTACAATCTTTATTAAATTACCTTTCTAATGATATATAATTTTATAGTATTGGTACAAAAAAAAGTGGTGTTATTAGCCATCAAACCTCTAAAATAAACTTTTTTCAAAAGGTTTCCACAATTTTGTCCACTACTGTATGTAAGGTGTGTTTGTTTGGATGTTTTGTTGCGCAAGAGCATCTAGGCTATACTGCGCCAAAGGAAGCTATGCAACGAATGGTGCGAAAGCATTGACTTATTCACTTATTTGTCGTCTTATATCTCATTTACAAACTTAACATTTTAATTTCTTGAATAAAAACATAGTTACTTCTTGAATGGTTTTCTTAAAAAATAAGCGACGCTTAGGGGTTAATAAGGATTTCTTTTTTAATCTTTAGGTAAAATATAAAATAAAATGAACGGTTTCCAACTGTGGCAAACTCATTACGCGTATTTACTTTAGCTGTTTTTATTGCCTTTAAAATTGAACTCACCATCCGAAAACCTCAAAACCTAGATGGGTTTTAAAATTATAGTTTGCGCCAGAACACTGCTTCATAAAACGGTGACTAATACACTGTGCTAATAAATTATAAACTCACCCATAAAGCACAGATAACTTACGATTGTAACAAGCATTTGATATAAATTCATGCAAATAATATACCAATGGTGATTACATACATATAATGATTACAACTTTTGAAAATGGCGAAAAAATAATCATTTACAACCTGTAAAGAAAATATAAACTCCACATGCAAATTCATGGACTGCGAGCCTATAAACTAATTTGCATATGTGTAGTTTTATACGAATCGTTTGAGGCATGTAGGCTATCATATGGATCTAGTATTGTGATGAAAAGCGCGTTTTGTGACTATGCACCCAAGGAAAAGAACTAAATAAAAAGGACGTCAGAAAAAAGTATTTGCTGCATGACAAGGGACAGTCAACAAGAGGACTAGCCCGTAAAATAGGGCGCTCACAAACTGCTGTCCAAACTGTCATCGAAAAAGGTGATAATTGTGGAACCCAAAAAAGATCAGGTAGACAGACCAACAAAATTGCTACCCCGGGACCACAGGAAGGCTCCAGCCCTTGCCACTCGTGAGCAGGTGTCCATTTGCAGGGCCGTGCTTACGGTGTTAGCGGCCCTGGACAAAGCAGATTTTAGCGGCCCTTAAAAATATTTTGACATAACGATAAAAAGATTTACCGGGGTTTAGCATTAAGTCCTTCATATTGATTGATTGTTTGGCTTTTTTATGGCGCAAGAGCATCTGGGCTATACTGCGCCAAACATGGTAAAATCAAAGACTGTAGTAAAAAGTCCTTCATAAAGCATAAAGTCCTTTACTGGTTAAAACGGTATAGGTAAAAATAAAGAGCAGATAATGAAGTTAAATTGAAAATAGGGGATAAAAATTAAATAAAATACGAATTATTGTCATTTATTATTACTCTAATTATTATAATTATAACGAATTAATGAAAAGTTTCTCAACGAACAAAGCTGCTTGTTTTATATTATTAGAACTTACAAAGTAATTTTTCTAGTCTTTTATGCTGCCAGGAGTATTTGCAGTGGCTATATGGCCAGGGAAATAAACATGATAACGCACATGGGTTACTGATGCTAAAACATTTGACTAATAACACAACACGTATTTATTTTGACCACCATTTAGAGGTTGCATTATGGGAAGTATGACGTCACACGTAAAAGGTGAATTAACCAAATACTCTGTTGAAAGTATATGGGGTTGCTAAAAACTGATTTCTTGGTATTTGCACTACAATTTTTGGCGGCCCTGGGCGACCGCCCAGCTCGCACCCTCCTAAGCACTGCCCTGCCACTTGTAAAATTGCACGTGTATTGTCAACACCTGTACCACACCAAACTGTGTGTAAAAGTTTAAAAGCAAATTTGAACGTAAAGTTCAGGAAAATAAAAGCAAACCGAAACTTACTACTAGTCATAAGTTAAATCGGTTCGATTCGTGTAAAAA
This sequence comes from Dysdera silvatica, assembly GCA_006491805.2. Classification (NCBI taxonomy): domain Eukaryota; kingdom Metazoa; phylum Arthropoda; class Arachnida; order Araneae; family Dysderidae; genus Dysdera; species Dysdera silvatica. The sequence continues at coordinate 45,656 of QLNU02014520.1, read as the reverse complement.
CTGTAAAATAGCGCTATGAGTGGGATGAAATAGTGTTTTCTCATGAAAAACGTTTCTGTCTGGATGGTCCTGACGGATATTCGTCAATTGGCATGATGGCGATGAATACGCACTCAGCCAAAGATGATGATGATGATGATGAGTAGACAATAAAAAGGCGGCGAAGTGATGGTGCGGACAGTATTCAGAGCAGGAGACAAAGCAGACATCGTATTTCTTCAGGACATTATGAACTCCATAATATATCAGAAATTAATTTATGATCACTTAAACCCATTTGGGCCTCTTTTATGCGGTTCGAATTGGAAGTACCAATAGGATAATGCCAGTGTACATGCATCAATGCCCACCAAGGAGTGGTTCGAACGAGAAAAGGTTGATGTCATTCCATGGCCCTCGCGTTCTCCAGACCTGAATCCAGTTGAAAATGTGTGGGGTTTTATGGCAAAGGCTGCATATTGGCGCAACAAGCAATATTATCGTGTGAATGATCTCCAAATGGCAATTTCGAATGCCCTGATGAACACAGACTTAGGTGTTTTAAGAAAACTACTTCAAACAATGCCTGACAGAATGATACATATTACTGAAAAGCAAGGAGAACCGACTTGCTATTAATTTCTGATTTCCTGGAATTTTCCACATTGAATTTATGTTTCTTTACAGGTTGTAAATGATTATTTTTTTCACGAACAAAATTGTTCACCATTTTCAAAAGTTGTAATTGGTATATATATAATCACCGTTGGTATATTATTTGCATAAATTTATATCAAACGCTTATTGCAATCCTAAGTTATTTGTGATTTACAGGTGAGTTTATAATTTATTTACATAGTGTCGACATGTGTTCTGTTTAAAATATTGGAATGCGTCGCCGGTTAATTTCTTATAGAAGACACAACACTATTACATACATACTTAATTATTTTCATATATGTATATACAAATCAATTTTCGTAAAAGGGGGATCCCAAAAAAATATTGGGGCTCGAGATTTTCCGTTACGCCACTGATATTAATGTATATTATAGATATAAAGTTAACAGCCATTAGTAGTACTAAAACCAATCTCATTAATGAGGAGAGAGAGAGAGAGAGAGATGTATACATATAGGATAGCAGCGAAAAGAAGTCTTTGGGAACCATATGCAAATTGCAATTTTCCCACGAGCGTCACTAGTGCTGTATAAAATCAAGGAAAATCTCACCATAATTATAAATTCTGCCCATCTGAACTGACTAAGCATAATTATCTAGCCAATGGCGGACACAGCTTTCATTTTGAGGGGTTCAAGGACAGAAAAGCGCAGTATAGCCGCCCAGATACTCTTGCGCCATAAAAAATGCAAACAAACAAGATCGGCACAAGCCGCAGGTTAATTTGTTTCAAAAGAATTTAATAATTGGAAGAAGGCCTTGGAGAAGTTCAGCCAACATAGAACTTTTCTCTATCATAACAATTTAGTTCCCAAAGCCGATGACTTTTCAAAGATCACAATACGTATGAGGGCTTCTGTAGCTGAAGTAGTGGATAGATAGCAAGCAAAAGCAAAATTTTGCGCAATGGTGTTATTTTTCAACCTATTACTAAAATGGTGACTTCTTGTGGAAAACAGGGGCTGGCCATTGTAGAATTGTATAAACAAAATCTACTACTATTTTTAATTATTTGAGTATCTTGCACTGTAGAATTATTAGTTATTTAATAATGACAAATGAGCACAAAAATCACCGTAATTAATATGGCCCCTGGCTACTTTTTCTATCAAAAACTCCTTGCACCACTGCGCCCCCCACCATTGGGAATATTCTGGGTGAGCCACTGGACTATATAGCCTACGGAAACAAATATTTGACGGCGGCAAATATTCGACGAAAAACTGGCTGACGAAGAATTTGCAAAGGCGGGGCAAAATTTCTTAGTGGCCAGTTGAATTAATTTCAAATTGTTATGTTCAGAGCGGTAACTAGACATTGGCACAAATACAAGGGGAAAGTTATTTATTTATTTCAACAAATTCGGCTCGATCGTCACTAAGGTGGTCATTTTAAGCAGGTTTTACTGTACATTGTTTCCTTAACCCTGGATAATTCGTTTTTTTAAAGCTGTTTTAACCCCCCCATAATTTTTGAATTTCTACGGTCCTGCTACAGGTATTTTCTGCTTTACAAGGCCCTGGGCTGCCAATGGTCAAATCTCTGAAAGGGTCCCTTGTCATTAACACCGAATAATTTGCCATATCCACTTACGTACCATAACATTCTTTGCATACTTTCCTTCAATTTTCAATTACCTGTAAAGTTACCTTAAAAAAAAGACGTAGCCGGAATCTTGGAAAGGGATTGCGATTAAATAAGTGGAGGGATGTATCAATGCTGAATTTCGTTTCTAATATAGAAACTATGAACTTATAGCCGTATTACAAGGTAGCATTGAAAGACAGATAGAGAAAATATATCTAAATTCGAACGCTTTAAAAAAATACTTTAATAATCGTCTTTACAAAATTCAGAAACTTAGAAAACATGAGCGTATGACTGAGGATCAACAGCAAGTGCGAACTAACAGACCCTCCCAGTATTTTTGAAACGTTAGTTTCTTCTTGATGATCATCTTGGCCACCCTTTTGCGGTTTTCTTCTCCCCCGATTCGTTGAGCAGACTGTACATTTTACTCCTCAACCCAACGAACGAGGAAGCAGGGACAGAAGCGAGCTCATCTTTCATTTTCTCTAGAACCTTTTTGTTGGTAATGCTGAATAAGAGGTGGTCAGGAGGATAATCTGAAGTGTCGTATTCCGATATGTTATGGCTCATATCTTCATACACGTCATTCGTCGTAATCTCGTAGCACAGGCTATCAGTGTCGGCAAATAAAAGCTTTGCTCGTTCTACATACTCGACTAGAATTTTGCTGATGTCGAGTATGGAGAACCCGACAAAAATTGGTCGATTGAGCGTGAGGGTGATCTTCTTCCGTTGGATGGCGACCAGGTCCTCCGTAATGATGTTGTAGCTATCAAACGCTGGAGAGGCCACCAACTTTTTAGCGATGCTATCTTTCTGAACCAGCCGCGCATCCACCCGTTTCCGGAGATTCTCCATGGTTTTACCTATTAAAAAAATACATATATATAACTGTCCTCCCCTTTTTATGCATGCATCTAACCATCCTAAAAACTTTATCAAAGAATCAAATCAAAAGTTTTTTCGCTGGATAAAATATATTTACAATACCACAATTTCTAAAAATAAAATTTTCTAAAAACTTACCAAATACGGCAATATTCATGAGTTTGAAGTTGGCCTTCTCAAACTCGTTGCAGACGTTCTTCCGCTTCATATTCATTCGTATCATGAGAAGCCGCGATTGGTATGGATAGTGTGGAATTTTATTACACAACACTCGCAAGTACACTGGTTTCCATAAATTAAGCAACAAATGGAAAAAACGTGATAACTCATAAAATATACAACCAATTTGGATGAAATTTGGTGAAAATCTTTATCATACCATATGTAACTAAAAAATGTAAGAACATGTGATACAAAGCATTTACATTTTGTATAAGCTATACAAATAAAAAAAAGTCAGAAATACAGGTGTCACAATGAAATAGTAAAAAGTATCTCAATACAAAATGTGGTTACCTCAAACAGTAATACAGGCCCGACAGCGTTGTTCCATGCTGCTAATGTTGTTGTCAATGAGTTCTGTGGGTAGCAATGCCCATTGTTCGCGCAAAGCAATTCTAAGCCCCTGCAGGGTTTGGGGAGGGGGGGTGTGGAAGCCAGCAACACGCCTCTCGAGAGCATCCCAAACATGCTCTATGGGATTTATGTCGGGAGAGCGTGCTAGCCATTGCATTTCGATTATAGTCTCTTCTTCAATTTACAGCTGCACGAGACAAGCTGTGTGAGGGCGGGCATTATCTGCCTGCAGTACAAATGTATCGCCAATAGCAGCCGCATACCGTTGAACAACGGGGTCCATGATCTCGTCTCTATACCTCTGAGCCTTAAGGTTGCCATGAGACAACACATAGAGGGCAGTACGTCCGCCTAAAGCTACGCCTCCCTATACAGGCAAAGTACCTCCACCATATGTGTCCCTTTCCTGCATAAGAGAGGGCTGATATCGAGTACCAGCCTCTCTCCAGATGAAAACTCGCCGAGAATCACTCTGCAAAGCAAATTTCGACTCATCCGTGAAAAGTACGGACCTCCACTGATTTCGAGTATCTGCCTTCGATGAAAACTCGTCGAGAATCACTCTGCAAAGCAAATCTCGGCTCATCCATGTCGAGAATCACTCTGCAAAGCAAATTTCGACTCATCCGTGAAAAGTACGGACCTCCACTGATTTTGAGCCCAGTTCTCATGCGTACATGCCCAATTCATACCTCCCCCTCCTGTGGCGAGAAGTTAAGAGCATGTATAATACTGGTCGCCTAGCGTACAGTCCTTCTTCATGTAGCCTTCTGCGTACAGTCGAAGCTGATACAGTCCTTCCTGCAGCTTCAGCAAGCGCAGATCTGAGATGAGTCAGAGTAGCAGTCCTGTTTCGCCTTGCAGAAAGCCGCAAGTATCGATTATTTGAGGAGGTCGTAACCCTTGGCCTACCTTCGCTGTATCTTCGGGAGGCTGAATTCGTGTTTTGGAACTGCTGCCACATTCTGCTGACCACAGAATGGTCGACGTTCAGCCATCTTGCAACGTCCGTCTACCGTTGGCCAGCTTCAAGTCTGCGTATAGCTGCGTAATGTAATTCTACTGGCAAATGACGTTTCGACATCATTTTTACAAATTGGCTATCTCGAAATCTTTTCATTCACCATCGCACATTAATTGGCGACTCACTGCAAAACAGCTAGTTTTAAGCTTTTTCGCATTTGCATAAATCAACACCAGCGCCACTCGTTTGCATCCTGTATATCGATGCTATATGCCTTTGTCAGTAACATATGCAAATTCCGTGAATTCTGAACTACATTTGGCCAAATTATCACGTTTTTTCCATTTGTTGCTTAATTTATGGAAACCAGTGTACTATACCTTTTCAGGAAAGAATAATCGATGCCCTCTTAAACCATTGATTTTATCATATCCTTCACCACATTCATTGCCGATAATCATCGTGACAGACAACTAACGTTATTCTTGGAGCATGTATAAATTAAAAAAAAATGTGTTTGCTAATAATTGCTGTATATCACTATTTTGTCGCTAATAATTGCTATATATCGATATTTTGTCTCTAATAATTGCTATATTTCGTTATTTTATCGCTAATATGTTCATATAAAGTCAAGAATAGTATGTACACCGCATCGTTGTCCAAAATATGATACCTTTTCCGAACAAGTGTGTTATTTAGCAGCATCGGGTGAAAATTCCTTAGTTTATCTATCTATCACCCCATTCCTTACCAGTATTAATTGAGATGGGCTTCTAACATTATTGTCGGAAAATACCCAAGAAACGAATTTTGCGATCGTATGTGTTGCCACTGTTACATTGCTACCTCCCGAAGTTCCGGGACTCTGAGGATTATTCATATTTCTCGACGTAAGAAACGCAAAGATCATACATCCTCAGGAGATGCAGACAAAGGTCGTGCGGCTACCTGCCCCAAGACATATTTCTTCGTTGAATCCGAAGTAATCCACTGGACAAACAAACCCCAGACAACAGATCAGCAGACAAACTGAAAGGATGGTTATTATCGTGTGAATTCAAACTCGAGTTTCCTAAACGGTGGCTAAATAAAAAATTGTTCTACATATATGATTTCTCCTAGTTTTAAAAAAAGCTCAGAGAAATAAAAGTGAAAAAGAGGAAACACAAAGACGAAAAAATAAAAAACAAAAAATTTAGAAAAATAATGAGTGTAGAAAAATAGAACAAATGAATTAAAGCTGGAGAAAGAAAAAAATTGGGAAAACTTCTTCCATTTTTTTAATTGAAAAAAAAAATGGAAAAAGCTTTGTGTTTTTACTTTTTTCATCTTTGTGTTTCTCCTTTTTTTTGTTTTATTTCTCTGAGCTTTTTTAAAAAAAAAAGAAAAAAAAGAGGAGAAATCATAAATGTAGAACAATTTTGTATTTAGCCACCGTTTAGGAAAATCGAATTTGAATTCACATGATGATAACCGTTCTTTCAGTTTGTCTGATGATCTGTTGTCTGGGGTTTGTTTGTCCAGGGGATTAGTTTGGATTCAACGAAGAAATATGTCTTGGGGCAGGTAGCCGCACGACCTTCGTCTGTAGCTCCTGAGGGTGTATAATCTCTGATTTTCTTACGTTGAGAAATATGAATAATCCTCAAAGACCCAGAAATTCGGGAGATAGCAGTGGAACAGTGGCGACACATACGACCGCAAAATTCGTTTCTTGGGTATTTTCCGATAATAACGTTAGCAGCTCATCGCAAGGAATACTGGTAAGGAATCGGGCGATAAATAGATAAAATAAGGAATTTTCACCCGATGCTACTAAACAACACACATGTTGGGAAAAGGTATCATATTTTGGACACTGATGCGGTGTACATATCATTCTTGACTTTATATGACGAATATATTAGCGATAAAATAGCGAAATACAGCAATTTTTAGCGAATACATTTTTTAAATTTATACATGCTCCAAGAATAACGTTAGATATCTATCACGATGATTATCGGCAATGATAGTGGTGAAAGATATAATGAAACCAATGGTTTAGGACGACATCGCTTGTTCACACATCTTTCCTGAAAAGATATAGTATTTGCGAATGCGGTGTAATAAAATTCCACACTATCCATAGCAATCGCTGCTCCTCGTGATATGAATAACACGTATCACGAGGCGATTTATACTGTTAAGAAATATAAGTAAATACTGTTTTCTAAACTCTTCAGCATTTAAGGTAGTCATAAATGAGAGGAAGAATACAAAAAACACGGGGTTAAACACTATTTATAGGTCTCGCAACAAATTTTGAAGTGAAAATTAAAAAACTTATGCAGATTTTCGGGAATTTCAGCATTACATTTCCCGTTTATTGTATAGGGAAAAATATAAAGACATTAATGATATGGGGTGTAAGCATGCGAATAGGTGAAGTAAACTTCCGACAGCAGAAAAAATGGGAATGAACAGATAATTATTTGTTCTGATGTGGTGCTTCTAAGTGGTGTATTTCTGGAATTTCACCTTTAAAAAATTCCACTTTAAAATTTTTTTAAAGTGAATATAAATTGAATAGAAATTCACTTTAAAAAATTATGAAATTCTCCTTTACCATCGATATGTTACACGAGCTTCGTTGGGAGGTGTACCTCGAAATGTCTTGATCTCTATGTCGAGCTACTCATTTCTACAGCTTTACCCATATTTTGATGAATTTTGATGATAATTCTTCGTTCTCTTACCGTGATTGTCATGTGTAAATAGTTAAAATAAGGAAAAATGTATATAAAGTGTAAGAAATAACTGATAATATTGTACATATAATTTTTTAATTTTTGTCCATGCCTAGAATGGGTTGAGATCCGTGCTATCGTATATTGAGAATATTCTAAATCTACTTATACTTTTATGAGGACGTTCGTCTTGAAAATCTCCTGTCGCTTCTTGTGGGTCAACAAATGTAAAATTTTTCATATAGAAAGGTGGGGATGAAAGTGTCGAGACGATATAAGTCCGTTTAAGAATCCGTTTGCGACTCGTACGGATGTTTCCAGTAGAGACACATGAATAATCGGAAATAGACAGAAATATGTTCATATTTAATAACATGATTCTTAACACAAGATTTGTAGGCCGTCTCTACGTTGAGAGAGAGAGAGAGTCGTAGCATTTTCGAATAAAATGCGTAGTAAATGCTATATGTATGTGCAATTTATGACCGTCATAGATCCAGGCGAAATCAATAAGTACAGATCAAAACGTTAGAGAATATTTTAAATATAGAGAAGCATAAAAGCAGTAAAAAGATAGTACGTCAACTTAAGAACTAAATATAACGATTTCCATAAACAATACCGTGGTGATTGTTTTGACTTGAAATAGTAAAATCAAAAACTCTCCTATTTAAATGAGGATGAAGCATTTATTGTACCGGCGTACGTGAGGGAGGTTGTAGTAAATATATTATGAAGAAGGGAATTTTTTCTTTGGAAGCGAGAATACTGGTGACAACTAATTAAAAAATCTTCTGTCTTCTTAAAATTATTAAAATTTAGACACCTTCGATATAAAAAATTTCTTAAAGTCATGTTTGAATAAGGAAAATAAGAAAAGATTCTTAATTTTTATAAAGAAAAAGTGAAATAACCTGAATCCACAGAGCACCATTTCGAACAACTAGCACCGGTGAAACGCTTGTTTGACTGAAATACGTAAAAAAAATAAAATGCATCTTACCTCGGTAGGATTGGTGTCAACCAAATTGAAATTCGAGCAATCTCGAGTTCAGGGTGAGAGACTTGCAAAGTATGGCTTCAAATCGTTAAAAAAAATGAAAATCCTTAAATCTCATATAAAATCGTAAAAAATGTTTTACCTCGCGTAGAAGGTAGTAGCTTTGTAAATAATCCATGGCCTTCTTCATGTTAGAACAGGAAAGCATCGAATGAACCAACGGAAAGATTTAGGAGAAAACTCGAAAAAAATTACAAAAGTTAAAAGAAAAAACACAAAAGTTAAAACTTGGAAAAATATAAAGTGAAAAAAAGTTTAGAAAAAAGGAGAAGAAAAAAGTGGAAGAAAATACGTGCCAATAAATAAAGTTATCGAAAAACGCTATTTCTTTCATTAAAATCGGTAAAAGTTCCAAAACTCACCACCAGGAGAGTTAGGATCGATGAGGAACGAAACACGTGACAATCAGATGCACATATAGCATGCCGTAAAACGGCTAAGAGAAATAAAAATTTACAAAAAGTACAAAAATTAGTCGCTAGGGCATGCTAGGATCGCCCAGAAGAGGAACACGTGACCCTCATATAGATACATACAAGGATTAAGAGGAAGGTCTCTCGAAACAATAGAAATCGAAATAAATTCCAAAATCCGCCGCTAGCGTACCCCAAGTGCACGTTTAGATGCTTTCGCCTTATAATTAACGTTGTGGGAAATTTGAGCTAGAAAAAAACGAGAAGTTGGTTCCGAATCTCAGCAACAAGGAGGGGTACATTGTTCATTACCGGAACTTAAAGTTACATCTATCCCTGGGGATTGAGCTGCGGTGTGTTTTTTCACAGGTAATTATTATAAGAAACCTACGTAATATAACAATTATAGGGAATATTATCTATTTTTGTAGAATATTACCCATTTTTTATAGAATATTACATGTATTTCCTTTTTTACAGAAGCCTTCAATTCCGTCAAGAACCGTGGTTGAAGACCTATATCAATTTCAACACGGAGAAGCGGAAGAACGTCCACAACGAGTTTGAGAAGGCCAACTTCAAACTCATGAATAATGCCGTATTTGGTAAGTTTTTAGAAAATTTTATTTTTAGAAATTGTGGTATTGTAAATATATTTTATCCAGCGAAAAAACTTTTGATTTGATTCTTTGATAAAGTTTTTAGGATGGTTAGATGCATGCATAAAAAGGGGAGGACAGTTATATATATGTATTTTTTTAATAGGTAAAACCATGGAGAATCTCCGGAAACGGGTGGATGCGCGGCTGGTTCAGAAAGATAGCATCGCTAAAAAGTTGGTGGCCTCTCCAGCGTTTGATAGCTACAACATCATTACGGAGGACCTGGTCGCCATCCAACGGAAGAAGATCACCCTCACGCTCAATCGACCAATTTTTGTCGGGTTCTCCATACTCGACATTAGTAAAATACTCGTGTATAATTTTCATTGCAGCAAAATTCTAGTCGAGTATGTAGAACGAGCAAGGCTTTTATTTACCGACACCGATAGCTTGTGTTATGAGATTACGACGAATGACGTGTATGAAGATATGAGCCATAACATATCGGAATACGACACTTCAGATTATCCTCCTGACCACCCCTTACTCAGCACTATTAACAACAAGGTTCTAGGGGAAAATGAAAGATGAGCTAGCTTCCGTCCCCGTTTCCTCGTTCGTTGGGCTGAGGAGTAAAATGCGCAGTTTGCTCAGCGAATCGGGGGGGAGAAGAAAACCGCAAAAAGGTGGCCAGGATGATCATCAAAAAGAAACTAACGTTTCAAAAATACAGGGAGTGTCTTCTCATGAGGCAAAGAACCAGAGAAACCTCTGGCAAATTTTCGGCCAAAAATCATATATTCAGCACCATCCAGCTAAACAAAATTGCGCTATGCCCGCTGGATGATAATCGGTATATTTTACCAAATGGATGTCACACGAGGGCCCATGGTCACTTCCTTAACGGTACTTAGTTTGGCTTAATAGTTTGCACTTGCCGTTGATCCTCCGGATGAGCCTAGGGAAGGGGTTGGCACCTAGTACTTTTGGTGCAACCCCCCCTCAAATTTAATGGGAACTAAACCCCTAGGCTGTGATTCCCGTATGAAGGGGAGGCGCTGGGTGTCATGCACCATAAGGTGCAGGCAAAAGCCCAAAATTCTCTAAAATAAAACGCGACTTAAAATAAGATTTAAAGATAAAAATGGTAAAAGGAAAAAAATTGCATAAAGTTTAGAAAAAGATAAAAAAAATATGAAAAGTTAAAAAAATTTTAAAAAAGAAAAATTTTTTTTTGGAAAAAGTTAAAAAAAAAATACTAAATAAAAAAACGCGCTAAATATTCGTGCCACCCTGCGGCCCCCACCCTACGCATGGCATGCCCGGCCTTGCCAGGCGTGCCAGTTATGTAGAACGCCTACTTTTCCCCTACTGATAGAATATTAATAGCGACAGATTGACCTTCTTTGATAGATAGTTTGGCTAATTTCCAAAACAAAAGTAGGAGAAAAAAAAAAAACCCACATTATTTCTTTATCCGACTCATTTTTGCGTAAGAACAACAGCCTTGGGTTTCAGTATGTCCAGCGGCGGACTGGATTGCCGGCCCTCATGGGCGATAGAATTTGCGCCTTCTGATAATCTAAGGTATGCGCCCTTTGAGAGGACCCAATTCGCCCGAGTGTTTCTGCAGTTATTTTAATTTATCCCCTCCCTTCCCTCATTATTAAATGACGACAGTAATTACATCATTCATTAAGATTTTTAATTTGATACGACTATTTAAATATTATTACACATAATCATGGGCGCCCCCAGAATTATAGGCAACCAGGAAAAATTCCAATTGAATAACGTTGTTGACTAGCAAGGGATATATAAGAGAAATCCGTTTACAGTAGAAGTGCGCTGAGAATGAAAGAATGGGAATTGCCTGCACGTCCTGAAACTGCGAACGGTAACTCTCGTTCAATTAAAAGAATAATTATTCCTATTATTCCGCTCACTGAACGAGTGAATGGGAATGCTTATTCCCGTTCCCATTTCGTGAATGGCGCAGAAGAACGAGAATGAAATAATACATTAACTACGGTGAATGGTTTTGCGCAGCCGCGGACACAAAACGTTGACGTCGTTGAACCAACCTTGCGTACAGCAACCCTAAGGTTTGAAGGAAAGCGCAAACTCAAGGTTCAAAGAAATGCTGTGGTTTCATAACCGCCGTTTTAAGCCACATCCGCGAAAAGAAACAGCAAACTATTATCGAGATATAGCCAAATTTTTGGTTTGGTATTGCAATCGTTCAGCAATATTTAATGGATTATGATTATTTACTGAATGAAATACATGATAAGTAACAAAAAGGAGCCACAGTTTACTATTTATATTGTAGGGACTAAAATCGTTTCTCGCGTTTGGCTTCCTTTTTTGGCGGGATTTCAACACACTTTGTAATATACCACTTTTAGCATGTGTGCTTTGCGGTATTTTTTTTCTTCTTTTTTTTAAAAGTAAAGTGGTTTATCGCCACGAGATAACAGTCAGCTGTTTCGACCGTGCGAATTTCTTAACCAGCAAGCAACGTACGACGGTGTCATCATTTTTCTCTGAGTAAGTGGGGAACGTGGCATAAGTTGAGTTCTCTCTGTGGAAACCTATGAAATAATGCAACGTGGGATGACATAACCCGTATTCGCGTTTCTTGGCGATATTTGTCTTCAAGGAGTCTGGCGAGAATGGTGAAATTTTGTTCAATATAGCCAAGACTGTAGCCAGGATTTAATTCCGTGGGGGGGAGGTCAAAAGTTTTCACAGCATGTATCGATACAATCAAAGCATGCAAGGCCGTAGCCAAGTCCCATTAAAGTTTCATAGGGGCGTGTATCTAAACCCTCCCCCCCACCCGAAACTTTAATTAAAACCAGTATTGCTTTGGAATTTTTCTGAACCGTAACCGAAATGGATTGGGTACGCAGGGACGGATTAAGGTTTCGTAGGGCCCTAGCCAATTTTTTCCGGGCCCCTTGTTGTATAATTTAAGCCCGTGTAATTACATTAGGACCCGTGGATAATGAGGAACTTGGAACGAACGAAAATGCTCGTTATATCCGATCGTTCGCTAAATACGTTTTGAAATTTAAATTTTAAACTTGGAAAATGCAGTCCGCACGGCTAACTGATCACAGGGCCTGTGCGCCATCATCGCCTGTAGGGCCCGCACCAACGAATAGGCAAGGTTTTCTTTTTGGTTTTACGGCTCAAAGACTACAGTGGTCATGCTGCGCCGGGACCTACTGTTTTCCGAGGAATCCGAACCTCTTAAGGCCTAGGGAACCAAACCCCGGACTACAGTGAGCAGTGCGATCTTTATGAGATCTCTGAGTAAGCGTTCTTTTTGCACTGCTGGGAGTCGAACCCGGATTAGCCGCGCAATAGGAGAACGCGTTACCACACTGCGCCACCGCAGGGCCGAATAGGCAAGGACTCGCGTCCTCCGATAATTCAAGGTATGCGCCTTTTGATAGGAACCAGTCCGCCAGTCGGTACAGGTAAAATATTTGCATGCAGGGGCGGACAGGACCACCGGCCCCTGGGCCGATGGGCTCTCATGACAGATATCACCCGCGCCCTTCAATAATCCAAGGTATGCGCCCTTTGAGAAGACCCAGTGGCGCACCCAGAATATTCCCAATGGGGGAGCCCAATCGTGCAAGGAAACTTTTGGTGGAAAAGATGTCTAGATACCATATCAATTACGGTTGTCTTTGTGTGTACATTTATCATTATTGAATTACTAATAATTCTATAATGCAATATACTTAAATAATTAGAAGTAGTAGATTATGTTTATACAATTTTACAATGGCCAGCACTCTTGTCTTATCTCCATCAGTGAGGTTAGATTTCTTGACATAATTACAAATATCTGCAGTCAGAATTTCTATTTCAACAGCGTTTGATATTGTGTTTTTATCTACCTTTACCTCTTAGAAAGCTTGATTGATTGTTTGGCTTTTTTATGGCGCAAGAGCATCTGGGCTATACTGCGCTAAGGCTATACTGCTCTTGGAAAGCGTTTGAAGACAGTCGTGAGACACTGCTGCTGTTGCTTACCTCGAAAGCAATCTCATTAATGTCACCAGAGTTCAGGGAATGTTGGGAACATCACTACTTTCATCTTACATTTTTAATAAAATAATTTACCAGTGTCTGTTGGCGTAATAATTTTTCGTTTTGTTAGCCCAAGGGAGGGGCTCGGGCCCCCTACGTGGGTGTGCCACTAAGTCCGCCCTTGTTTGCACGCAATGTACAGTAGAGCCTCGTTAATCCGAATTGCGCTAATCCAAAAATCCCGTTGATCAAATTTTTTTCTCCAGTGGGCTGCAACGGCAGCTGACTAACAAGACGTAAACAAACTTGCAGTGTGTGTTGCCAAATATGTAAATGAAATTTCCCATAAAGAAAGGGAAAATTCCCCTCCGCATGCTCATCCTCTTGTTTCTGTTAAGGGGCGTATACATTTGCGAGCAGAACCGTTGGCTTGATTGGAACGGCGTTCGTTGTTTTTCTTTCTGCTCGCGAACCTCCAGGCTACATCGTATATTATTTTGCACCTATTGATTTTGTTCCACTGCTTTTTTTTATTTATTATTTAATTGTGGGGTGGTCAGAGGAAATTGTACCAATACTGATTGGTGTTTATAAAACCAAATCTTTACTCTGGGATCCTAAACATAACGGTTATTTAAAAAAAAATTTAAAGGAAAATAGATGCTGAGATGAATATATCTGCACTGGAGTGTGAGAATATGTTTCCTGTTTGTGGGGCCCAGTCTTCTGCAGCAGGTTCTCGAAATCAGAAGGCGACATTCGCTTGAAATTCTTACATTGGACGCTTATTTCTTGTGAATTCTAGTTCATTATTAGCTCCGTACCAATGAATGTCTTGTGCAGGTCAGTTTGCCACCAATGTCGTTGTTTCCTCTTTTTCTTGCATAAACTATCCATCACTAAAGCTGCACCACTCACCCCTAAAATCGCTTAAATTTGCTCGCTCGAAGACGTGATTGCAAGTAAATGAGAAATGGCTGCTGGTTGTTCGCCGCTGATTCTTTCCTTTCCCACGGGTCGTTGGAAGTTCGTTGTGAAAATAATTTCAACGAACGGTTCGGCTCACGAAAGGTTCGCAGATATATACGCATTTTTACGCGTGCATACTAAAACACATACAGTAGAAACTCGATTATCCGGATCTCAATCGTCCGGATCGTCAATTATCCGGACATCAGTCGCCCGGATCGTCAATTATCCGGACGCCAGTACTCAGATTTTTTAAACAAGCCCCCCCACCGTGCGGAAGAGGAGAGGGAGAGAGTAGGAGAGGAACGACTCCCATAATAGCGGAAGATCCTTCCATCTGTCAGCGGGTTGGAAGGTTCATGTTATGTAGTTTAAAATCTTTGAGGCATCATATTTTTTTTTTACATACATACAATATGTTTAGTGTACATCAATATACAGTTGCCATTACCATTTTTCATTTTTTTTCTCACTGGTTTCACGATTTTCTATTTATTTATTTTTCAATTATATTCGATTATCCGGATTTTTGCTTATGCGGATGTCTCTGGTCCCCATTTGTTCGGATCACTGAATGTCTACTGTATACATCAAACAATTATAACTTACAGTAAATTCTGTAGTAAAGATTTCGCTTAATCCGAACAGGTTTCGGTCTTGATTAATTCGGATTAAGGAGGGTCAATTGTACACATAATCGTCATCTGGCGGGGGAAGGGAGGCACATACATCCCCCCCCCTCCAGTTTATCCGGGCTCTAGCTATCAGCATATAAGGTAGAAGAAAATTATGATCGAATTGTCCCGTTAATCGCGTTTCAATTTCGTAAATAAACTTTATTTCAGGTAAAATATACAATAGAATTTATTTTAAATTATAATTTAACCATTTACATTTTACCTGGGCAGCAATGAGAAAAAGACTTTCACATCTGGCGAAGCCCATACGGTTGATTGATTGATTGTTTGGCTTTTTTATGGCGCAAGAGCATCTGGGCTATACTGCGCCAAAGCCCATACGGAAAAACGAAGGTGTTGTACGGACTGTTAATGAAAACTAAGTACTTTTAAGGACCTTTGAATATGAAAACCAAAAATAAAGAGTTATTAAGTACTGTTTAAGGATCTTGTGAACACTGTCATCGAGGGAAAGTTTTGAAAATGCGAGGAAATTTCCACGAAGATGGAATTAGAAATTATGCACCAAGGGCGCGTATGTTAAATATGGCTTTTTTTAAAATAAAAAAGCAACTATGTATGCGTGTTTGTCCCTTTTTCTTATATAAAATGAACAATTTTTGAAAGGCAATGCACCTAGAAGGGTTTATTAATTTCTCATTTCTCAATGGTATATAGTCGTTCTCTTCTTCTTCTACGTAAATAATGAATTAAGGCTGTTTTTACTAGCCTCATAGGATGAGTCACGTGTTATAATGCACACATAAAAAATGTGGTACCAATTTTGGCACATGTGTAGTGCTCAAACGTTATGTTGGCTTTAACCAATCTATGAGAATAAGCATGTACTCAACGCAAGTTTGGCAACTGACAGATATTTCTCTCCAGAGAATATAAATTATTTCCGTTTAGTCTGTCCAACTTACCCCGGCGTAACTAATTTCAGATTAAACATATTGTCCAAAAAGGGGGGGGGTCAAAAACAAGCCGCATCCACTTCTAATCTCTTTCAAAACTGCCTTTCATTTAAGGTATGGAAGAGCCATGTGCTAGCTATTTCCCAAAGGGTCAATCTTACTCTCTTTCACAAGACACTCACAATGCCCTAACTTCAACCAGAACGCGCTTTTTATGTTAGATAACACTTAGAAAATGATTTGCAGATGGCCCATCCTTTCTATTTGATTCAAGCAGGAGTATTTTAAGTCAAATGCTCACAAGTTTTAAATTGCTTTTGAGAGAATGTTAATAACAAATCGTTTATTTTCATCCTGTCTTTTTTTATTTTATTTTTTAAACCCCGAAGTTTGGGACGGACTCCCATCATGTTACAAATGCCTGCCTTTGAAATAGAGCACTGTGGGATAAATAAGTCATCACGTATAAATATGCTATAAAAATGAAAGCCTTTTCGTTTTAACATTAGCAGAGGAGATATGAAACGCCCTGGCTGATTGAATGATTATTTTAATGGGGGGATAACTTTTCGAAAAGTTTCACCTGTTATATTATATATATAGTAAATTTAGAATTGGAGAAAAGAACAATAAAGAAAATATAAAGAAGAAATAAATGTGTAATTATCTAAGTCTAGCGCTCATTGAGCCACTGCTATATAATGGATAAGTTATAGCGCAAGACAGCAAATGCATATATAGATAAGCAGTGCATGTAAAAAAAAACAAAACAGGGCGAGTTAGAGAATAAGGTTGGATAGGATTAAGGTAAGAGAAAAGATTAATAGAAAATACAATATTCAAACATATATATATATCATCATCATATCAACCATTATCTATCCACTGCTGGATGAAGGTCTCTCCAAATGCTTTCCACACAAGTCTATACTGGGCCATTCGTTTCCACGTCACCCCAACCTCTTTTCTTATTTCATCCACCCACCTTTTTACAGGTTACACCACCAATTTCCCTAGCAGTTTCAACTATTGTCTTAACAATGTTTTCATTTGCTTCTGAGATATCACTTTCATCAATAAGTCCTTCCATTGCAAAAGCGATTTTTTAATTCAAACTTGAATGCCTTGGTATTTAATTTCAGTTTAATTAGATCCACCCTCTTACTTACTTGTTTCCTAATGAGCTTCTGCCTTTCTAGTTTAGTATTTAAGTGCATTTTACATCTCACCATTCGATGATCACTTCCAGTATTAAATCTGTTCAGTATGCTGCAATCTTCAATAATTGATTTCTTGTTTGCCAGTATATAGTCAATTTCGCTGGTTCCTCCATTGGGGTGTTTCCATGTCCATTTTCTTTGCGGTTTCTTCTTAAAAAATGAATTCATGATGCTAAGATTTTCAGCTTCGGCAAATTCTATGAGTTGATCGCCACGTTCATTCCTTTCCCCGTATCCGTATTTACCAACCGATGTCTCTCCTTGTTCCTGTTGTCCAATTCTTGCATTAAAATCTCCCATGATGAGCTTGATGTGTTGTTTCCCCTTGGTATGTAGCTGTTTGATTTCTTCATAGAATTCCTCAACCTCCTCGTCGGTATGGCTTGATGTTGGTGCATATGCCTGTACTATCTGAAGTTGGTATCGCTGGGTTAGTTGAACAACGAGCCTCGCTGCTCGATCTGACGTGCTTTCGACTTCAAGAAGGTAGTCTTTAATTCTTTTGTTGATTAAGAAGCCAACACCACTTGTTCTTCCAGTTTCCGTTCCTCTATAATAAAACAAATGTCCACTTTTAAGTTCCACCAACTCTTCACCTTTTCTTCTAACTTCACTGAGTCCTACAATGTCCCATTTGATCTTGTCAAGTTCTTCTTCCAATTCCTGAAGTTTTGCTTCAGAAGCAAGGGATCGTCCATTAAACGTAGCCAAGGTCAATAACAAACGGCAGCCTGGGCCATTCCAGTGATTCTTAGCACCCCCTGCTTTCATGCCACACTGACCGCTGCCTTGATCAGGAGCACTCCAGCACCTGGAGACTAGGGGCCATGGTTTCTGGTGTGTCAACATAATGGAGGAATTAGCCATAATTTCACCACGCTGGCTAGACGGGTTGGTGAATTAGCCCTCCCCTTCCGCCTTTCTATCCGTGCAGCAAATATTAATTTGCCACATAAATAGAAAGCTCAGCCTGCACCACTTGAAGGCGGGGTAGGACACTAGGTTACTGGCCTGGCCGGTTCCACACATCGTCACATACGTTCAGCGTGTGGGTCTCCTTCCAGTTAGATACCAGCAACCCTTTTGCAGGCCATATATATATAAAAGTTTTCTTCGCCCATTCTTGACGGAAACAGGCTTTGGGACGGGCAGAGCGCCATGTTCCCAAGCCTCTTTTTACATCACTTCTTAATGTGCCATGTCTAGAAACTTCCTGACAATGTGACACGTGTTTAGGATTGTGGCTTTTTGTATTTCAATGTAGGTGTTTGGGTCAATGTTGAGTATCTCCAAATTCGTCGCAAGCGTTTTTGGTACTATCCCTGTTGCTGAGATGACTAACGGGATGATGAAGATCTTTTCCATACCCCATATATCTCGTACTTCATGTCTGAGATCTTGGTACTTGGTGATTTTCGTTGTGTAGGTTGTCTGTATGTTATTGGTGTTGGGTACTGCTATGTCGATTAAGTACGTGGTCTTATTCGATTTATCGACGAGGGTTATGTCAGGACGGTTATGTGGGACTGTCTTGTCTGTTATGATTGCTCTATCCCAGTAAAGCTTGTGTGTTTCGTTCTCATGCACGGTCTCTGGCTCATATTTGTAGTACGGGCATTTTTCTGTCAGAAAGCCAGCATTCGCTGCCAATTTCTGGTGGACTATTTTCGCTACTTGTATATATATATATGCTTGTATATATATTGTGTATATACATATGTATATATATATATATATTATTGACTATGAGAAGGCCTTTGACTCTATAAAAACATCAGCAGTCATCAACTCTTTAAGATCAACAGACATTGAGGATGTGTACATTGACATGGTGAAACGTGTGTATAAAAATGCAAGTGCAAAATTTCGGTTACATAAAGATACCAAAACTATCAAACTTGGCAAAGGGGTGAGGCAGGGAGATACCATTTCTCCAAAACTTTTTACTTCTGCTTTACAGATGATTTTTCAGCTGATAAATTGGAATAACAAGGGAATAAAAATAAATGGTGAATATTTAAATCATCTGCGGTTTGCTGATGACATTGTTATTTTTTCAACGGACCCATTAGAACTCCAAGACATGGTACAAGAGCTCTCAACTAGAAGTGAAGAAGTTGGACTCAAGATGAACCTACAAAAAACTAAGATCATGTTCAATAATTTTGTAGAGGAAACAAAAATACAAGTTGACAACACTGAGCTAGAAATTGCTGATTCATATATTTACCTTGGCCAGCTGATTTCAATGGATGGCAACATTATGAAAGAACTCAACAGACGTATTAAACTTGGCTGGAGTGCATTTGGAAGAAACAGTTTTATCCTGAAGGGGAAATTGCCTTTGTGTCTAAAAAGAAAGGTCTTCAACCAGTGTGTATTGCCAGTCCTCTCTTATGGATCAGAGACATGGAGTCTAACAGTTGGAGCAATACGAAAGTTACAGACAACGCAAAGGAGCATGGAGAGGTGCATGCTTGGAATAACTAGGAGAGATCGAAAAAGAAACACTTGGGTGAGAGAGCAAACTAGAGTAGAGGACATCATTGTTAAAGTAAAAGGACTGAAATGGCGATGGGCTGGGCATATTGCAAGAAGAACTGATCAACGATGGACAACAGAAATTCTGAACTGGATTCCAAGAGACCACCGAAGACCTAGAAAACGTCCTCAAACTAGATGGGTGGATGAAATAAGAAAACAGGTTGGGGTGACGTGGAAACGAATGGCCCAGGATAGACTTGTGTGGAAAGCATTTGGAGAGACCTTCATCCAGCAGTGGATAGATAATGGTTGAATATGATGATGATGATATATATATACATATATATATATATACACACACACATATAAATACGACGTAATATAAGCATGCAGCCCCAGAACTGTCGTCAGGGGCCTTTTCTAGGACTACATGCTTGGCGCCTTTTCTGGAAGTATGTTGCAAAATACAAGTAAATCAGATAAGCCAAATGCATTTAGCGAGATACCCAAGGCTCAAAGGCGCCAAAAAAAAAACAGAATGCAGAAATCCAAATATTATTACAGTATAAACAATAAAGTATACAAAACAGGCAAATTAAACGTAAAATCAATAAAATAGAAAATCATACGTAGATACATTTGATACATGCAAAATAGAAATATTTTTAAAAGTTATAAAAAGATTTTGGCCTTTTAAACTAAATTTTAAGTTCTTTTAATTTAAGCGCCTTTTCAAAAAAAGGCCTATTGAGGGGCCCCATTTAAATATATGCAATTATGAGATCAATTTAGCATAGTTATCAATTAAATGTTATGGTCCAAAGTAATAACTTTTTATTGACTGATAAACTGGAATAAAGAATACAAAATAATTTTCACCCTTATGTAAAACCTAAAAAATGTGCACCATATAAATAAGAGAGTCATAGAGCCCACGTAGAAGCATTTTGAACTCTTGAGTAGAAACTCTTTGGCCTCAACGTACTACCATGGTACTCCTCTAATTATTTTGAAGCATCACCTTCCTACTTCAAGTTTGGACATACTGGTGTGGCTGCATTGTTATCTTGCTGCGTTGTGCTCCACCTTGCTGTCATCTGTTATGAGTGACCTGTTAAAACTTTTCGTTCATAACTTCAAGCAAAGTTCTGCAAGGGGGGAAGGGCTATACCGACCCTCCATTTACCAGCCGTGTGAGATATGTCATTTGCCTCTTGACTATATCCCCGTTCGAACTCCGCCATAGCATGAAGATTTACTGATCTACACTCCGTCCATACAACTCGAATTTCTAACATAAAATTACAGTCCCTGGATCTGGGTTGACATCTGGAATCCGACCTTTGACATGTGTGAACCAGATCCGGGGATAGGATGGTAACAGTGACTTGAGACCAGAGAGGGGCCTGGACGTCGAGAGATACGTTACCACTAGACTTGCCCTCTCTGGGCTGCCTGTGCATAGAGAACGTAAAGTTATCTTCAATGAACAAAATGTGATTTTAAATTAATTCGGCCAAGTGTCCATTGCCTCTCTCTCGAATTTTATTAGCTACGTTATACCATGGTGGGAGAGGGGCGAGAGAGAGGCGTCGCTACAGTCGTTATAAGAGAATTTTCGCTGTAGTTATAAGCTAAGTGATGCCGCTTTACTATGACCTCCCTGTTGGGATCCACACCCGCACGATGAATCTTCGAGTACTCAACAATTTTTTTTTACCAGGTGCTTATAGTCCTGGAAGAAGCAATGGTTGGACGTACTTTGTCGTGTCCGGAGCTCGCAGAGATATCAGAACTCGCACCTCGGGTGGTTTCCTAGTTGGTGTAAAAAGTAATAACAATGGTGTTGACATTATTTTCCATTTTCTGCCTGCGAAATTTTGTGTCTGTTTGGCCAGACCACGAGTCCAGTACCAGGAGAGTCTTGTCATCGCCAATAGACTCCTTGATCTTTTTCTCAAAGTACTCCCTAGACAAACGTTTCGTTCTTTTGCAAGATTTGGAGCACTTGATGCGCTGAAATACATCTGGAGCACCTGATACACTAAAATATTGTTAAATAGATATTTGTTTATTGATGGAACGTTATAGTGCTGGATGGATTCTTTCTGCACATAAAACAAATCAGCTTGTATCTCCTAACTGGTTGGATTCGAAAGGGTATTTCCATTTGACTTTTGTTCCTCATGGTAGGAGCTTTCCATCGACACCACGCTCGACCAAATCAGAAGTCGCACCACGGGTGGTTTCCTAGTTAGTATTAAAAATAATGCGTTATAATGACTATTGTCCTTGAGAACGAGTCCTACGAGGAATTTCGTTTCAGGTGCACTGCTGACCTTTGAACCCTTGTTGATGAATCTTGGAAGTTTTTAGAAATGGCGGTGGATGTAGGCAAACAGTTATACTACAAGCAGATGCGTTTACACGAAAGGGGAAAAAGCCATATTTGCAGCGCCGGATGAAAGTTTTTATGAGTCCTAGGTAGCATGGGCGCCCATATGGGGGGCAGGGAGGGGCTCGGGTCCCCCCTTAGCCGTTTAAAAATTTTATTTGCCCGAACCTGCTATGCATTTACTTTCAAAAGTTTTACAGTCACATTTTAAAATAAGGTACTTTTTAGCTCATTACTAATTGTCAAGCAGTATCAATTATTTTTGTAGCATTTTAGTATCTTGTACATTCACTAAAATTTTTGACAGTCTTGAGAAGAAAGTAATAATTTTTCTCAGCCCCCCCCTAAAAGTACTCATATGGGCGCCCATGCTAGGTAGGAAGGATAAAATGGGCCCTTAATAAATATGGAACTCGCGATATTTAGTCAATAACTGTAAGAGTTTTTTTTTAAATTTGAAGTCAGTAGTTCGCTATCGAAGTTATTAATTTATTAATTTCAGTATCCAGGATCTATGAACGATAAAAATTACTCTGACATTTCTAAATAAACACGATTAAAGTGAAAACTTAAGCAGCGCCAGGTCTCTTCAAGACCTATGCGTGGGGGGGGGGATAGGCCAGGACTTACTTGACCTATACGTAAATCCAGTACTGGCAGGCCTGTTGCCAGGATGAAGTGTCAACTAGGGCAAGGTAAAGGGTTATGGGGCACAGGGCACTCGGGGATTGTTCTATGTATATAAATAGCTCGATGGGGCAATTGGGGCCGTGTCCCTGCTGGGCCCCGGCTTGGCTACAGGTCTGAGTACCGGGGAGAAATTTATGTAATATGTGATGGGGACCTCCACTCCCAATAATTTGGAAAACTTCATGTTGATGCACGTACGCATGAAAAGATTCGCTAACACTGTTCTGGGGAAACAGGTTGGAGCCAGCACCTCCACGTTTTCACATTCAAAGTGAAACTCCCTTATTGCAAATCGCAACCGTTGTGAAAATAGAGAGCTTCCGCTTTCGATTTCCATTCTGCGAAAGTGCCTAAAGTTTGTTTTCCCATCAGTAATTCTCTGGCATTCGCTTTCCGTTTTCCGTTTGAACAATATGCCCTCATAGAGACAGAGATTCGTTTTCGTAATCGTAACAGGTAGGGCGTTGCCGAGGAGGACCAAACGCGAGGTGGCGCCAAGGAGGACGAAACAGCTGATAAGCGTCTCCATATTTTTATTTTTCCTTGATATTAGAGCAGAGAATTATCAAGCTGTTATCAAAGTAGTGAGAACTGGTTCGAGCCAGATTTTCTGCAAAGAAATGTGATCCTTTTAGGGTTTTTTTGTTTTTTTTTAAATCACACAACTGCGTGGATCTTTTAAATACTGTATACAGCGCCATACTTCCAGAGGAATCCCGCTTCGTGTAATACAGTATATTTGCGTTTTTACGAACCCTTTAGGGACACGCAAAGAAAAGTTCGTAAAATCAAGAGTTCATAAATGGGAATTACATTAAAAAAAAAATGCAAATTGAATTACAAAGAAGAGTTTAAAAATTGTGAAGGTGTTTTTGCTCTATACGAAACTACGATATTCACGAATATACATGGGACAAAATACGGAAACACCTTGCAAAATCTGCGACTTAATTTACTTGTGTTGTATGGAGTTTGTAGGAGGTGCTACTACATATGGCACCCATATGAGCACTTCTAGTGGGAAGAGAAAAGTTATTACCTCTTTCTATAAGGTCAAAGCCATCAGTGATTAAACAAGATGCTTAAAATGCCAGTAAAATAACCATATAATGCTTGACAATTAGTAATAGTTAAAGCAAATGTGACTGTAAGAATATTTAAAGGTAAAATGTATAGTAGGAATCGGTAATCAAATTTTGAACTGTTAGAACGGGGTTTGAGACCCCTGCCCCCTATATTGGCGCCCACGGTGCTATCCATTTGCCGTAATTCAACTACCGATATAAACTCGTCTGCATGTTACATGCCTCATTTTTCGTCAAAACAGCATTCTGTGCAGTTGTTAGTGAATTATGTCAGAGCTGATAGAATTTGAGTGCGGCCAAATTATTAGGGCTTATATGGTGGGTGCTTCTGTAACGAAGGTAGTGGGAGTTTTTGGTATATCACAAGGCACAGTATCCGAGATGATAACCGCATACGGCCAAGGGCGGACACAATGGGTGGTCATAGGGGTCATGACCCCCCAAAATATACTTTTTCACTGTGAAAAATTCCAACTTTCAGGATAAGTGAAGGATGTCATTCCAAGACCATGGCAAATTCTGTTCTTGACCCCACTCCAAAAAAAAATTAAAGTCTGTGTCCGCCCTTGCATATATTAAGACTGGAAAAACCGCATCTGACAAACACCAGTGTGGATGGAAATGTGTGTTGAATGACAGAGACAGACGAATATTACTTAAGGTTGTGATGAAAAATCATGTTTATAGCTGCAAAAGCGACTGCTGAGCATACTGTGCTCACAAACACTATCAGCATCAAAACAATAAGAAGGGAACTTCGCAAGCACGACTTTTATGGACGAACTGCCATTCCAAAACCACTTACCAGTGATGAAAATGCTACTAAGAGGAGACAGTGGTGCCACAGTCATAAAACCTGGACTATGGAGCAATGGACAAAGGTCATTTAGTCAGATAAGCCGAGCTCCACACTGTTCCTGACTTCTGTCCGAATTTATGGTTGGAGAATGCCATCTTAAGCTTATAATCCCAAGTATTGTTTGCTACCACCACGAGTGAAACATAGCGGGGGTTCCATCATGATATGGGCAGCCATATCGTAGTATTCTGTCAGACCTATCATTACCCTGCAAGGTAACGTCACTGTCAACGACTAGATGACCATTTTGAGCGACCAGGCCCTTCCCATGGTGCAAAGTTCGTTCTGTGCTGGTGATGCTATTTATCAAGATGACAAAGCCCTGTTGCCACAGCTCATATAGTTCAGAACTGGTTTCCTGAACGCCGAGATGAAGTTTCGCATTTGCCATGGCCTCCACAATCACCCAATTAAATAAATAATTGCCCAAATCAATATCATTGAGCCTTCTGATCAATGTCTGAGACGAATGTTCGAACATGCTATCCATCTCCATCGTCTTTAAGGCAACTTGCACAATATTTTGCAAGAAGAATGGTACTTGATTACCCTGAAAACTCTACAAGACCTCTATTATCCATTCTAAGAAAACTGCAAGCAGTTCTGAATGCCAAAGATGGTTTTACGCCATATTAGTTAAATTTATATGCTTTTTGCAAGGTGTTTCCATATTTTCGTCCAATCCCTGTAGGTTTCCGCTTTCATGCTCTTTCTTTCACTAATGCACAGCTGAAGTTATGCCCAGATAGGGAATAGTTTTAACTTATTTATAACAATCAAAAATAAAAGTAAACCACTCATATCAAATTTTCAATTAAATAATATTAAATTAATAAGAATGGCCATATTGCTTTTGCACTTGGACGGCCAGTAGGCCAGAAACGGCTCGATTTGTCTGTTGATCAAAAATAAAATAATATAAAATTTTGTCTCTCTCTTTCTCTCTCTCACACACACATAACACGCACGCACACACAAATGATGGAAAAACTGCAAAATAAAAATCGCGAATTTTGTGGCTTAACAGAAAATTTCCAACTGTTTCTTAGGTGTTTTTTTTTCTCCGTGTCACCAGAGCTTAGTATTAAGAGACCCATTACCAAATATGATATTAACAGGTGTTTCATATATTTCCTTAAAGGCTTCGAATACAATGTATACGTTAATCGTGCTACTTTTTCTTATTACTGTTTCTGCTTCAATTTCACTTCTCTCTTTCTTCTTTCTTTTCTTTACTACTACCTTCCGCTTTCCTGTACCTCGTATGAAAAGCCAGCTTTTAAAGCACAATGTGATATAGTGAGGCTCCAAACAGACGAACGTTTCGTTGGGGTCACATGGGGCAAGGGCGGATAGAGGGGAGAGGTCATGGGTCATGACCCCCCAAATATATTTATTCACTGTAAAAAATTCCAACTGTCATGATAAATAAAGGGTAATAGGTGTTATTCCAAGCCTATGGTAAATTCTGTCATTGACCCCCCCCTCCCAAATGAAAGTCTGTGTCTGCCCCTGCATGGGGTGGGATTCGGATAGGACTGTGTCGAGAAATTTAGGTGCCTGACAGTGCTGGATTAAGGACCTCATGCAGGACATTGGGATCATAAACTATACTAAATCAACAAGACTGTAGCCAGGTTTTAATTTAGGGGTGGGTCAAAAATTTTTACAGCATGTGTTGATACAATCACAGCATGCAAATGCCGTAGCCAAGTCCCATTAAAAATTTTAGTTCCGGGGTGGGGGATCGGTCTCCAAAAACCCCCATATGGATACGAGCATGTCAGTTCAGATGATTAATGTTAGTTCAGATGATTAATGTCAGTTCATTTACCATTAAACGCTGAAGAAGAATTTGCCAATACCAAGCGACATAGGTTTAAAACTTTTTCTAAAAAATTGTTAAATAATTTTTTTCTGGAGATTAGGACAGAATTTCCAAAATTTTCTGAAAAGGCTTTAAAATACTTTTTTATTTTGTACTACGTAATTATGTGAAACGGATTTTTAGCATTAATGTTTATAAAATCAAAAAACTGGTCGAATCTGCAAAACGTCGAAGAGGCTCTACGTCCTGCAGTATCAAATATTCATCCAAGATTTAAGTTTTTATGTAAAAGTAAACAAGCACACTCAGCTCATTAGTATGAATGCTAATATTGGTCTTTAATACATGGTAAAATAATATTCGTATGTATACCAAAGAATTTCGAATAAATTTTTGTATACTTCTAATCAGCAAATATTTTATGTATAATTCGTATTCCTACTTCATAGATCTTTACACCTAGTGTCGAGCAAATATATGCTTGGGTAAAATGGGTAGTCAAGTAGAAAAGCCATGATCTATGGCACGGTTGTCCAACATATGGCCCGCGGGCCACAATCCAGCCCGCCAATGGTGTTAGTTCGGCCCGACGACAACTTTTTGGAATAAACAAAAATTCCGAAAACAGAACTTTCAAAAAATAAACAAAAATTCCGAAAACAAAACTTTCAAAAAATAAACAAAAATTCCGAAACAAAATTTCTGAATTTTTCTTTCAGAAATAAGGAAAAACCGCGGTTCCATTCCACCCCTTTTCATATTCCATGGCCCTCAAGCTCTGTAAAAATTTTGTAAGCGGCCCGCTGCCCAAAAAGATTGGATAACCCTGATCTACAATATTAAGGTTTATCATTAATGAGATTAATATTATATCAACAAGGGCGGACACAGACTTTCATTTTTTTGGGTGTGGGGGTCAAGGATAGAATTTACTATAATCTTGGAATAACACCCTTCATTTATCATGAAAGTTGGAATTTTTTACATTGAACAAATATGGTTTGGGGGGGGTCGACCCTTGTGACCACCTCTGTCTTTTCGTCATATATCAAGCCCCATCAAGGTAACTGAGGACAGAGCAGCCTACGGCGTTAACGCCCCTAGGCGAAACAGATTTTAGCGACCCTAAAAAATGTTTTAGCGTTAAAAAAAAATTATTCTTCGCTGGTACAAACGCCAACAGTAGAGATTATATAATCAAGTTAAATTAAAAATAGACATTTCTAAACAAAGTTACAGCTTGGGATATATCCACTGACGTACGAAGGAGGGTGTTGATGAGAGTTGTAACTCCCCACATTGCAATGAAATTTTGTATATTTAACATAGGAATATGTGAGTTGTAGCTCTGTAACCCCCCATTGAGCCTACTATAACCAGGGGCGGACTGAATCCTCAAAAAGGGCGCATATATTGGATTATCGGAAGGCGAGAGTCCGCTAGTCCATGAGGGCGCAGGGGGCCGATTGGCCGCCCAGTTTGTTTTTGCCCATAACCCTTCTTACGAACTTTCTGCGTACACCTATGGTTGTAACCCCTTATTAACTTTTTGCGTACGCCGATGGCTATATCAATCACTTGGCATTTCTTGCTTAACTTCGATGTTGTGGATAAATGGAAGTGTTTTATTTAGCTCTACTGAAGCACTTTAAACACAAAGAAAAACGAGTACAATATAATTATAAATTCCTGCTTCTTTTCGATTTTTTCTATGTTCTTTTTTGTCGGAAACCGGGGATCTCTGTAGTGGTTATAAGGCCACCACAATAAGCATGACAACGCGCACGGTCTACTCATGCTAACGCATTTGACTAATAACGTGTATATTTATTTTGACCGCCATTCAGTAGATACATGAGTGTTGTGGGGAAATATAATGTCACGCAAAAAAGGTAAATTTACCAAATACTTTGAGAAAGTATATAAAAGCCAGGGGCGGCAGAAGAGCCGGGTGACCCGGCGGCCGCCCGGGGCCCCGTTTGGATGGGGGAGCCAAACTGAAGTCAAGTTAAAATTTTTTTAATGGACCCAATAGTAAAAAATCTCTTTAAAAAGAGATACGTTTAAAGAATTTTTTAGAGACATTTTAGAGAAATTCTTTCAGATACTTTTGGCCGCTTTTATATGTTACATAGCTTACTGTGCATCTGTGAAAATCTCCCGTTTTCGCCGGAGGAGGGGGGCGCCAAAAAGCAATCTGTGCCAGGCCGCCCGGGTTCAAAATCAACCTCGAGCCGCCCCTGATAAAGGCCGCTATAAACTTATTTCTTGGTGTTTCTACTGCATTTATTTTAGCGGCCCTGAGTGTCGCCCAGCTCGCACCCACTAAGTACGGCCTAGACCGAGCAGGGGGATCCCAAAATCGCGGGGCACTAGGGCCGGACGTACTTGGTCTATATGTAAATCTGGGACTGGACTAAGCTCCCAAAGTTTCTCTGAAACTACTGCTGGTTAATATTCAAATGGGAAATTAGAGATGCTGTACTCTTCCCCGCGGATTTTTTTTTTATCTCAGCGCCATCTATCGATACTTTATTATATTATATAATCTTTTTTATTCAATGGCAAATATAGTGGAATAGAAAATATAAAACATAATAAATGTGCATTTTTCAACAGTTTTTTTTTTAAGAAGAAAGAATGTCCGTTTGATATCATCAATAAACATTGGAAAATATTACCAATTGTTTTAAGAAAGTGAATTTCCGTTACGTTTTTTACTAAGGAACAACAGCAATCTTTGAAAATTCTTGGGGGACAACTAGATCCTCTTAAAGGGGCGCATACCTTGGATTATCGGAGGGCGCGAGTCCTATAGTCCACGAGGACGCAAGTCCTACCTCCTATGAGGGCGCAACGGCTCAGTCCGCCCCTGTTGAGGGATAGGTGCAAGGCTTTATCCAGACCAGTGATTCCCAAGCCGCGGACCACTTTTTCTCTTCAGTTGTGCTCGCGGACCACTTTTCCACTTCAATTACGCCCGCGGACCACTTTTCCACTTCAATTACGCCCGCGGACCACTTTGAAAAATTCTTACGAGTTGGCTGCAAGACCTTAATAAAAAGGCAGCCAAGGTCCTTTGAGAGAAAATAACACCGAAATGTTCTTTGTTTAAAAAAAAAAATTATATATAAATAAATAAACAGAAAAAGAAATAATAAAATCTAATAATACGGTCAAACCTCGTTAAGACGAACACGCTTAAAACGAATTACTTTTAATACAAACCGTTTTCTGAAGTTCTGCCCGATTGTAGATTTCTATGAATGTGCTATCAATTCAATTTTATATTTAATTTTAATATGTTTTTTAATTATTTTTTTAAAATAATGACCCGTCTTGCTGCGGACCATTCAGGACTCGCTGCGCGGACCACCTGTTGGGAACCACTGAGTTAAACGCTTTTTGGGAAGGGGGACGCTCTTCTAGGAAGCTTTCGTAGCAATGAACGTAGAAAGTGACACAACCGGTAAGATTAAGGTAAATACTGTAAATCGTCATTTTCGTCAGTAAGTTGCAAATATATCGCATTCCGCAGAGATTCACTGGAAGATGTCGTTGTTATTTTAACCAATGAAAACGTAATATCTATGAGGCCGTATCTACTATATTTGTTAAGTATTGGCTAATGATAATGAGTTTCAAAGGATATCAATGAGTGTTGAAAACGATATTAGGGAATGAGTATCTACAGCTGCTTCGAGTAGACATGTCACTTTTTTTTCAGGACTGTGCTAGAATGGGATTTCTATTTATTTATAGAGAGAGATGGCGCAGTATAGCCCAGATGCTCTTGCGCCATAAAAATCCAACAAGACATATTTACAGACAGAAGAGACAAATCTAATCGAAACAGCTGTAGATACGCTACTCTTTAATATCGTTGCCTATGTTTTAAATAATAATGTACAAATTAAGAATAGAGAAAAATTTCGTTTAAAAAAAAAAAAAAAGGAGGGGCAACTTACATAATAAGGTGCTCCCAAATTTTTAAGGACTGGTTTGTTGAGCTGTTAAACATATTTAACAACATATTGTTTTAACATATAGCAAAAAAGTGTTAACCGATTCACGCGCGAAACCGCGGGAACCGGGTCCTGCCAACGTCCCATAGTTAAAAGAGGTGCTGATTCAACTCACCACTGAGAACGTTTTTTGAGGGCATTTTTTAAGGATGCTAAAAAGGAAGCGGAAAAATTAGACACAGCAAAGAATTTTAGTCATTTAGAAATTAAAATATCACTTATCAGAGTTTTTAATTAACGTGTAAATTGAATATTTTGATTATCAAAGCCTTGCAATTAATTAGAGTATAATAATTCATAAAAGTTTATATAAAAAATTTCAATGTCTGTGTACTCCCACGTACTATGACTATTCGATGATTTAAGCTAGTAGTTTGGATTGTTTGAAAAATATGAAATTTTAAAAAAATTATAAATATGGAAACAAATGCTAAAAAGGAAAAATATCCAGATGGAGCATTAGCACGATTATCCCCCACTTACCCACTGCTTTCATTTACTTTTAATATAACACACGTTTTCACTCACACGCTTGTAAAGAAAGATAAGGCACGATCTCCCTCTCTCTAATTTTTCGACAGATGTTAGAGGGATAAGTGCAAGAAGGTGGGGGCCAATATCTTCTATCCAAATCTATTATTATATCCAAACCAATAACTTCACACCTAATACGCTAATCGCATTCTCACATTTTAAGTGATAGCTTATGAAACCTTATATTTGCGTAATGGATTTATATCCATGGAAATATTCATACGCAGTAAATCTTTCAAATACGCAATATCGATGAAGTACGCAGCGGATATATAGATTGACCAGGCAATAAGTCAATTATTACTTATATATAACAGTACTTCTCTCTCTCTCTCTCTCTACCAAAACTTCAAACCAATTTTGCAATTATTAATGTCTATTACAAGTTTGCATAATAATAATAATAATAATAATTTATTAAAACTCAGATGGATACAAACACTTATACTGAGAGTAAAATCGATTAATAAATCAAAATCACAAGATAGAACATAAATAAATGTGAACAATTAATATTTTAACTTCAAATTTTTTAGCCAATATTGTTTGCTACCTCTTTTTGATTGCCTTTTAATTCATTGCAACCTCCTTTGTTTTTAAATTGCTTGACATTCTACATTTTTCAACTACTGGTCATTATTATTATTATTAACAACTAGCAGTGGAGGACTGTCCAGGGTGCCAGTTTGTCCAGTGCCAAGTGGTCATTGTGAAGTGCCGGATTTGATCGAACACTGAACAGAGGCCTGGCGGACGCAGTTTCACTTGCTCCCCAATTCCCTACCTTTGCGGTTAGAGGAAGATGGAGAAGCGTGTTTTAAACAAAATTTTCAGTGAATCTCAGTGATGAATGAATGCTTAAAATTCAGCAGTTCACAATTTCTGCTTTAAAGGATATATGATACCAGTGTCGTGCCGAGAGTGTGGCAAACGAGGCAATTGCCTCAAATTGAACGTTGAACTGGCGCCAAATTGAGAGAATATGGAGGTGTAGTTTCTAGGCAATTAGTCAGCACAACCTCGTCCAGAATAAGCTTCTAAAGGAAACTGAGAAATACAACCTACATCTCAAATCGTTGAGTTGAAGCAAAATGGCGAGTTGTGATTAACCATTGGAGATTTATAAGGTTCTGGCGGTCTTAAAATCAACTAATTTTCTGTCAAATGGCGAAAGGAACACCACCTCAGAATGAGCTTCAAGTTTAGGTAAGAAGGATGGTGCAAGCATAGGTGCCATTTTTTTGGGGGGGAGGGGGGGAGCACCCTCCAGTTTTTTTAGAGCATAGGCAAAATTATATCCCCCACCCAGTCTTGGGGCTTTTATATATATATATTCTCAGGTTTTGCCCCCTCTGTTTAAACCCCCCAAGTTACGCCTATAAGCGTACCCCCTTGATTTTCTCTCGTGTATCTCCAAGGGTCCACGTACCCCCATTTTGAGGACCCTTGCCCTAGCCTATGGCAGTGTTAAAAATGTGCAACTTAGCCGAAGGGCCCTAGATTTTGATTTAAGCGGGTTTTGTTTCAAGTCTTAACCATATGAATGGGGTCAACCGTAACGGCACAGAATTTCTATTACACCAGCAGGGACTTCTAAAATACAACCATATACAGAATTGACCTTAAAAAAAGAATGGCTTTACACTGAGGACTGATTATACATATGGAAGTTTTTGTCGTTTAGTTGCAAAATAGGCGATTTTACTTTACCATGAATTATTATATATTGATTACAGAATTTTTACAGAAGTATTTTTTTTTTTTAGAAATTTTGACGGTCGCTATTTACGACTTTGGAGTATGATCATGAAATGTGGCTATTCTTACATTTATTATTATTATTATTTTTTAAATAGGCCGTGACGAGGCGAGAGAAGATACGGTGGGCGGGGGATAATAGGAACAACAGCTGGTACAACAAAAGTAACAGCGTGAAACGGAACCATAAGAGAAAGAGAACAACAGTAGGAAGAATAACAACAGGAAAAGAAATTATAACAGAAGTAGGAAAATCAGCAGCGTGCGGGAAAATATCAGCAGAAGGGGAAATCCCACCAAAAATGGAGAATCAGAAGATAAAAAAGCAACGATTGGAAGGATCCATGCTTTTCCCAAATGATGATGAATTTGACGATTTGGACATCGAAAGTTGAAACATCGTCAACATAAAAAATATCCTCACAGTCTTTAAAAAAAAATGATAGAAATGGATAAGAAGAAACGCGAAATATACTGCAATATTTATATTTTTAAATAATGATATAAATGCATACAAAAAACTTTCATAGGATTAATTGATGAAAATTTTTGTTTGGACGAGGAAGTAGGTGTATTTGTATTTAACCTATTGTATACAATTGACTAAAGCATGATAGGCGTTATGCAGGATACGTATAACAAAGCAGGGTAGTTAAATCCAGAAATAACATTACTTTAATCCTGTATCGTAACACGTGCGCATACATATGTGTCTGCCCGTGTGTGCAGGTTACTATGCAGATTATTCAATTAAAAAAATTAAAATGCATTTGAGATAAAACTGGGCAATGAACCAGAGATAACAACAGACAAATACAACATGAGCCGAAGTAGACTAAGCAAACGATAATCAGACGATAGCAGATGAGTCGTTTAGAAGGAATTTAAATTATGCAAATCCTCGTGTTTTTGTAAAATGGAATATGGCAACAAGTAAATAACATTCTAGACCGGTGGTCCCCCAAACTTTTTAAACCGTAACCCATATATCTTTAATGAATACGAGGGTTGAAGTATTTGTTAATCAAACAACAATGTCAAACAATCAACGTTTATTGGCGTAGTGATACCAACGCCGATGGTATGGCGTGATTAGATGGTGAAACGTTCGAAAGAAAATAAATATTTCTGCCTTCGGTGGGACCTGAACCCACGACCTTCCACTTGCCGGGCGGAGGCTCTACCCACTGAGCTACGAAGGACAATATATAATCTCTTTACGAACGTATATATATTGTTGCCAGTTATTTCGCAGAATGGTGTAGTACATAGACTACTATTTAAACCAAATTGCAAAGAGACTGGTATTAAATTGATCGAAATGCACGTTGCAGCATATGTATCCATTCTCAGTGGGTAGAGCCTCCGCCCGGCAAGTGGAAGGTCGTGGGTTCAGGTCCCACCGAAGGCAGAAATATTTATTTTCTTTCGAACGTTTCACCATCTAATCACGCCATACCATCGGCGTTGGTATCACTACGCCAATAAACGTTGATTGATTGACATTGTTGTTTGATTTAATCTGCGTAGTGTTCGATTTATATAGAATGTATTTGTTAATGCTTTTTATTTTTGAATACTTCATTTGTTTGGATTTTTTATGGCGCAAGAGCATCTGGGCTATACTGCGCCAAACATATAATGGTAAAATACACTTTTGAATACAATACTGTGTATACTAACTAGCATGTATAATGTAGTAATATACATACATACAGTCAGCCCCATTTAATCGGATTATGGATAATCGAATACTCCACTTACAAAATAAAATTTGTTAGAATCAATTTTCCCCCCATATGATCTATGTTAAATTTCCCATGCCCGTATCCAGGGGGGCATCTTAGGGACCTGTCCCACCCCCCGAAACTAAATTTTTAATGGGACTTGGCTACGGCCTTGCATGCTATGATTGTATCAATACATGCTGTAAAAAATTTTAACCCACCCAAAAATTAAATCCTGGCTACGGTCTTGCCAGTAATGTATATATATAAATAAATGCCGCGGGTATATCCGAACCCAATTTATAACTAGACCTGTCCATTGTGGTGGACTATATTCCACAAAGTATGTAACTTTATATTATATATTAAAATGTGTATTGTAATTATATATTAAAGTATGTAACTTTTCACTGTGGGTTTCACAAAATGTTGATTAAAATCATGGAATTATACAACTTTTATAATTAGGGTTTTCGTTCTAGTAGTGGTGCCCTTTTTATCATTTTAATATTATAAATGACAACATTTGGTGTAATTTTTTTACATCACTATTTTAATTCCTATATTTGGCAACAGTGAAAATATGCATTTTAGGACTTTTTTATACGTAATGACAAAATGGCCAGAAGTGAACTATTTTTTGTTCACGGATTCACTGTAACTGCATTGGTGTGGCTAGCTTCGAAGTCAAGGGAGTTACAGCCTTTCCTGCCTCTCTCCTCTCTGTGACTCCGCGTTTTCTTTCTCGCTATTTATTTTATGCTCTACTTTTCTTCCTTTAAAACCGTCTATTCTCTCTTTGTCACTTTTCAAAAAATAAGAAACATCGATTTTTTTTTTTTTTTTTTAAGTTAGGTTTTCATCTTCATTTTGCATCTTCGCATGCTTTCATCGTCTTTCTCTCCTATTTGCTTTTTCACCTCATTATTATTATAACGTTATTATAACAACCGGAGTTTACTGAATGTTAGGAAACGGATCTTTCTCCATCACACCACCTTGAATATTTTTGGAATTGTTACCGTCTTCTCTGGAGGAATCAACCGTATTAGAGGATGTTTTATCCACACCAGACTGCTGCTGTCTTTCCGTTTCACGAACTGATGGTTTTGCAGGATCCTGTAAAGATTTGTCACCTTCACCAGTCTTCATTCCAAAAATGCGGTGAATGTTAGAATTAGTGTTTCCAGCACCAAGTAGGAAAGGATCAGCTATGGCTTCAGCTGGTGTGACAAGCATACATGGTTCGAATTGTATAAACTTCAGGATGAAATGTCTCGCTTCCTGCACCCATTTCTCGTTCCCTGCAAAAGCTTTATATACAAATGGTGTTTGGACAAGGAAAAATTCTGGTTCGAAAATATTCTTCAAAACCGGGAAGATGTCCTCCTCGAAGTTTTCAACCCTTTCGATTTGGTACATTGCGCATCTTGTAACGGATTGTCAAATTAAGGTGCCACATGCCCATAAATCGAAAGCTTGGCCATTGATAATCTCGTCATGGAAAGCTTCTGGAGGTCTGTAGCGACTTGGTAGTACACCATGACCAGCTTGGACGTACGAAGCTTTGTTCAGGGTATTAAAGTCGCACAGCACAATTAATCCATCGAAATCTATCAGGACATTATAGAGTTTCAAGTCCAGGTGGCAAAACAAATTAGAATGCAGATAGTCTGATGCTTTCAGCAAATCAAAGGTCCATCGCTTGGTGCAAGCGATGGCAATTTCAAAGAATCAATTTTTAAGTACCTTTTTATTGAACTATACGAGGAAACACAGAACTTTCCCTTTTCGTAGTAGAGTTATTTATTCATTAACATACTAGCGTATGGCAGAAGTTGACATTTGTATTAATTGATTAAATGTTCAGAAAGCAAGAACGAATACAAGCACATAGGCGTGACTATGACATTTTTCTGTGGGTGGGGGAACATGGTCCTTTTTATACGGGAATAAGTTGTAAAAGCCTATTTTGTTTTAGCCTCCTATATAATTTTATTTCCAAGAATGAATGTAGATGGAGATATAGCCGATGCCCCTCATAGAAACGCCCTGTCGTAAGTGGAACAAAATGATGCCAACCAGCTTCATTAAATATTCTCTATTTTTCATTACCTCCTCTTCACACTGTTTTAGAAGTTTTCTTACACATTTCCTGATTCCGAACACTGCTTATAGGATATAAACTTCTCAGTACAGTGAATCTGAAGCAATGGCTATTCGTGTTTTCTAAGAGCCTCAGTTAATTTTATCCATTTGCAAAATCCACTGCTTACAAACTTTTCATTTTGCTCACGTATGCCTCCTATCTAGAATTGCCTGCATATAACGCAATAGATTGTGTCTTCATTTATGTTATATTTAAGCAAGTTGTATGTAATATTCGTAATATTCAGCTGGAAAAGACCACCATCGCCAAACTGACTCTTTGGATGGTTGATTCGAGGTCGACATGGACCATTCTTAAGAGCATCCAAATCTAAGAGTCATGTTCCTTCAGTGTCTTTAGTTTGGACATCATCACTCAAGCCATTAACAATCTCCCTTGAACCAATATTTCATTTCTTATTCATCTTTTTAAGAAATTTCTAGCATTGCAGCCATTTTTAACCCCATTCGGACCTGAATGGGGCTCGATTCTCCGTATATTCATAAGACACTTTTTTTTCCCCAAATTTCATCGGTTTTCCAATCCGTAAATTGCACTAAATCGATCATATTTTGCTGTATGTGATGCATATTTGTTCACATTTTAAGAATAGTATTTCATTTTTAAATCCGTTTTTAAGAGTAACTGAAATTCAAGACTTAAGTACTTATTTTCCACTAATAATTTAAAAAAAAATGCTATCTCTAATCGGTTAACGTCAAGAAATAAAGCACTTTTTTTTACAAACCTTGTGTATAATTAATTAGAGTTTTAAATAGGACAACTATATACTGAAATTTTGAAAAGGGACTTTTTTATTTTATTAACCCTTCGAATCCATTTTTCCCATCCTAAGAAATTCCACTCAAAACCTCTGTTTTTTATATATCACTTGCATAAATTACAGCACATTTTATACAGCCTACATATAAAGAAGAAATCAGAAACGATCATACAAAGTAAAAAACAGAAACAATCTCCTTTAAACCAATAGTTCATTTCTCATTCGTCTTTTAAGAAATCTCTAGCATTGAACGAGCTTTAACTTCATTCGGACCACCAGACCTCGGGTTCGCCTTGTGTATGCACTAGTCACTTTTTTTTTCAAACTTCATCCGCTTTCCGAACCGTAAATTGCATTAAATAGGTAATATTGTTCTGAAGGCGATACATATTTTTTTCAAATTTTTAAGAATAAAATTCATTTTTAAATCCATTTTTAAGAGTACCTGTAATTCACGACTTAAGTACTTATTCTCCCCAAATAATTTGAACAAAAAAGACATCTCTCATCTGCCAACGATAAGAAATGAAGCATTTTTTGTAAATCTTGTGAATATTTAATTCGAATTTTAGACAGTAGGACAACTACCCTAAAATTATGGAAAAAAAGGCTTTCTTAATAAACGCCCAAATATATCCCCCCCCACCCCGTAAAAAATACCACTTTAAACCTCAGCCTTTTATGTCACATGCACAGAACTGTAAAAATCTACCCTTTTCCTTCCCAATATCACCGCATTCTGGAAGAAAATCTCGTAACAAGCTTCGGCTTTATATTCTCTTCCATTTCTAACCTCAAAACTTAAAATAATTTAATATAGATCTTCTCTTACATTTCTATAATTTTTATACTGCTCAAGCTATGTATCACGAAATATTGTATATCGGGTTGAATAAATAATAATTATTATCATTATTATTACTGCATAAATCAAAGCACAATTTTATAGAGTCTTGCACCAAAACAATCCCCCTTGAACCACTATTTCACTTTATTCATCTTTTTAGATACTTAACATTGCAGTCAGAACTTTAACCCCATTCGGACCAACAAGCTCGAATCCCTCTCTTTGTATGCACAAGCTTCACTTTTAAACTTCCATCCGCTTCTCTCCAAACCGTAAATTGCTTTAAATAAGACTTTATTTTTCTGAAAGATTCATATATTTTAAAATTTTTTAAAGGTATATTTCATTTTTAAAAGTACAGTAGAACCTTCATCTAATGAAGTTTCGCACAGCGAAATTCTCTATATAGCGAAGTTTTGATAAATCCCCATAGTCATTACATATGAAAGTGTTTCTATATAACGAAATAAATTTTTATATAATAAAATTTTTAACGACCAAAACAGAAAATTAAGTGGTCACGTCAGCTACCTTGGGTTCCCTAATACCGTTGGAATACGATACGATTTTAA